>PVKE010001678.1:0-95193 GCA_004027555.1 Craseonycteris thonglongyai | reverse complement strand
CTTCAGTGCATATTTATTTTTATTTTACTTTTGACAGATAGAGAGAGAGACAGAGACAGAGACAGCTAGAGAACCGAACTGTGGGAACTCCCCAGTTCAGCATGTGGGTCCTGCCTGGGCCGGAGCCGGGATTCGATCCTCGGTCCTCGGGGCCTCAAAGCGAGCGCTCAACCCGCTGAGCCGTCCCGGCTTTCCCTCATTGCAAATTTTTACATATAGTTTTTTAAATTTTTACTCAATAGGGTCACAATACCATTTTGTAATATGTTTTATTTTTCTAAATTATAAAATTAGAGCATCTTTCCTTGTTATTAATACAAGATTTACTCTGTCAATTTTAATGGCAGTCAAGGATTTATTCTGTTACTTGGATATTCCATAATTTATGTTACCAATTACCTTCTATTGGCCATGTAGGTTGTTTTCATTTGTTTTTTCATCATAAAACCCACACACGCACAAGTGCGCACGCACGCACACACACACACACACACACACACACACACACACTGCAATGAAAATTCTTGTTGCTGCATATTTGCAGACCTCCATGATTATTTCTTCAGGATAAAGTTGTAGTGGCTGAATGAGGTAGTATAGTTTTAGGACTTTCGATGCATCATCTTTCATTTACCCCTGGAACAGTTGTACCAGCAATTTGCTCTCCACCTGAAAGCTCACATTTCCACCGCCTCTCACCAATACCGTATTTTTAATTTGGAACTAATGGTGGGAGAAGAAATGGGGAGGGGTTGTGGGGCTGGGGCCTCACTTTTCTTTCTCCCTCCTCCCCCAGTTTCCTATCCCTGGGGCTGTTCTTTAAAAAATAATAATAAAATAATTTAAAAAATTTTTCCAAAATGAAAAATTTTTTGCCCGTTGCTTGAGTTCCAGTTAACGGAGAGTCTCCTTATATTTATCCAGCATCTACCAATCCCCATGGGTGCCAGTTCACTGAGTCTGCTGTAATGATAATGGCATCTACAGTTATGCAGTGCTTACCAGGAGCTAGACACATACTCTGTACTATGTCTTTTCATAATTAAATGTATTGGGGTGATATTGGTTAGTAAAATTACCTAAGTTTCAAGTGTATAATTCTAAAATATATCACCTATCTATTGCATTGTGTGTTCACCACCCAAAGTCAATTCTCCTTCTGTCACCATATAGTTGACACCGCTATGTAGAAGTGAGAGAACATGGGCTCTGGGAGGTTTCAGAACAAAGTCACACAGCTAGGAAGTGACAACCCAAACCCAGATCCAGAACACTCTGATTCCAGAAGCTATGACTTTTCTGGAGTTAAACACGTGGTTTACTAGCTCCCCAAAGGAGCTACTGCCAAACAGAGATACCAGCTCCTCCTGTCCTGTGTCAATCTAGTCCCTTGGGTCAGGCCCCTGTCGCTGGCTCCCATCATGGGGTACAGACCACATGACAAAGTACTAAGGCCTTCCCCCAATGCACATGGCTTTAGCCTTTAAGATAGACATAATCAACCCAATTTTACAGGTAAATACATCAGAATTCAGAGAAGCAAAGTGACTTACCCAAAGTCACAGGGCAAGAGCTGATGATGCCAAGGCTTAAGCCTGGCTGGTCTGCCCCAGGGCCTCTGCTCTTAGCTCCTACAGAGGCAGGGACCATGACAACTACCTCTTTGCTGCTCCCTGCACACATCAGTGTGCTGTCAGGCGCTTGCGTTCTCTCATGCTGTTTTCTGTTTTCCTGCTGACATTCTACCTGCCCCTCAGAACCCATTATAACCACCCCTCCTCCAGGAAGTCCTCCCTGATCCCTTTGCATCCCACAGTTCATTCTCTGGTCATTTCTTTTGTTGACTGGCCCCTGGCAACAAGAAGACAGGATCTATATTGTGTTCATTTCTGAGAACTCAACACCTGCTACTTCACAGTTTACAAAGCACCCTCAAGTCTATTCGCTCTTGATCTGTAATATTGCCCAAGCATCAGCAAGGCAGAAACAATCATCCTGTCTTACGAACTCGGAAACTGAGGCTGCAGGAGCTGGAGGCTGGTACCAGCCAAGCCCAGGCCACGCGGGCCTCATAAAAAGCCCTGCTCTCCGGACCGGCTTTGCAATGCAGATTTCATACAAAGGCCAGACAGTCAGTGACTCCAAATACATATTTACAGGTTTGTCAAGTGTTGTAACCAGCCTGCAGATCCTGGCTCCCTGCATAAAGAGACCTCATGAAAGCCAATGAAGTCACGTCTCCCTCGCCCAGAGCCCCTGCCTGCCAACACCAGTGAATTCCCACTGAATATATTCATGTCACCCGAGGGATGGTAGCATGCTAGGGGCCCACCAGCCAGGGGACCCCCATGTGGCCACCGAGCAAGCTGAGGGAGGGGGGTGAGGGATGTTCCTGGGACTTGGAGCAGGCTTGTGGCAGAGGCTCTCTCACTTGCTGGGGGGAACTAGAATTGGGGTTCTGAGCAGGTTGCAGCTGTAGCCTCTCCCATAGTCTTTTGTTCTCTCTGTGTATTAGTCAGCATGGTGGGTTATTCAGGAACAAACAATTCCTAAGTCCCTGTGCCTTCACACTACGAAAGTTAAGTTCTTGGTCATGAAAATCCACTGTGTTCCCCTGCTTTGATCTTGTGGCTCCCATCTCATTCTGAGGCCCCCTCTGTGATCAGCATGGCACAGAAAGAGAGACGCCAGGGAATATCGCTGAAACCACGCTGCTGCAGCCTGGTAGTGCCACATGGCACTTCCATGCCGATTTCATAAGCCAGAACTAAAACTGCAACAGAGCTGAGCCCTTTCCTGTGTGCCGTGGAAGAAAGGGCCTCTGGACCCCAGTAATGTCCATTACCCTTTTTATCGGGACCCAAACATTAGGGTTCTTTCCATCTCCCCTCCATTTGAACCAGTCTTAAAGGTACTCACTTAGGGAAGTGTATTAGTCAGCAATTGCTGCAAGAATGCTATATAACAAACCACTCCAAAACTCAGTGGTTTATAATGCAAGCATTTGTTTTTCTTGCCCTTGAGTCTGTAGATCGATTGGAGTGTCTGTGCTCCAGGTTGCAGGTTGACCTAACTTGGCAGTAGGCATTGGGTTGGATTAGTTCTATACCTTGGATCAGCAGCTGTTCTGGGCATATTCTTCTCTTGGTGGCTCAGAGGAGCACAGGAGGTGAAGTCAAACCATACCAGCCCATTTAAGGCCTCTGCACACACTCCATCCGCTAACATCCCATTGGCCAAGGCAAGTCACATGGCCAAGCCCGAAGTCAGGGGATGAGCAGGTATTCTCTGCCTACCACAAAGCCATACCAGACATGAGGATGTACAGTTCTATTAAGGGAGAAAATAAATGTTTGGGAGCAATGATCTGATTAGGAGAGGTCTTTGGGTAAAGTACTGCACTTAGAGTCCCATAGACAGGGGTTTGAATCCCAGCTCGACCTGGCCAAACCTCTCTATCCCTCTGGGCTTCAGCAGTTCCTTCTATAAAATAGGCTACCACCTCTCTCTCAGGATTTCTGTGTGACTCAATAATCGCAAATAATAGTTCAGGTCCCATGACAGGTCAAGCACCAGGAGAAATGCTTTATATCCGCCATTAGCTCTTCATCCCTTGAAGGCACAGTTCTCGGTACTCACACAGCAGTGTGAGTTAGCATGCAGAGTGGATCCCAACTGGAGGATAAACTCGATTTGGGAGCTGGGATGCAGGGATCCACTAGGGCAGGGAGAAAGGCAAGCAAACAAGACCCCAACATCAAGGTCACCAACTACACAGATGCCATGAACGCTGCCCTAAGCGTTTCGGAGGGGTTAGGGGTCAGAGGTGTGGCATTGCCACAGGGATCTCTTCTCACTCAAACATTCCTTCCTTTAACAGATAGTGACTGAATGCCAGTTCTTCACTAGGCTCTAAGAATGGGGAAACTGAGGCACAGAGCATATTCCCTGGTCTGAATTTGTAGCCTGTCTTAGTCAGGGTTCTCCACAGAAGAAAATTATAAAGATTATGTGATTATGAAGCCTGAGAAGTCCCAAGATCTGCAGTTGGCTGGAGACTCAGGAGAATCAATGGTTGAGTTCTGTTCAGAAAACCGGCCAGCCTCAAGACCCAAGAAGAGATGATGTTTCAGCTCAAGTCTGAAGGCAGGAAAAAACTCATGTTCCAGCTCAAGCAGGAGGGCTTCCCTCTTACTTGAGGAGTGTCAGGTTTTTTCTTCTATTCAGGCCTTCAACTGATGGGATGAGGCCCTCCCTTGTTAGGGAGAGCAATCTGCTTTCCTCAATCTACCAATTCAGATGTGACACTCATCCAGAAACATCCTCATAGCCACGCCCAGAATAATGTTTGACCAAATTTCTAGATACCTTATGGCCCCGTCAGGTTGATACACAAAATTAACTATACACAGCCTAACAGGAAAGGCAGAAACTAAGAAGTAACTGCAAGTGGAAGGAGGGTAAGAGAGCAGAAGAATGAGGTTCTGGGAGAACTCGTAGCAAGTGGCTCTTGCCTGGTGCTCAATACTGGTGTTTGAATGGCAGAAAGAGAGCAGAGGCACTGAGTGGGGTTTCCAGAGTCTGCGAGCAGCTGAAGGGAGCCTTTTTGCAGCTGGAGAACGTTCGCTCTGCTTACAAATTATGCAGCGATGATCTAGGCACTCAAGTTCTCCATGAGGCTTGGAGGTGAAGGCAGTAGCAACCTTAAGATTTCCCACACAAATCAAATACCTTATAGATGGTGTCATTGGCCTTAATGTGGTCCCATCACTAAGTTCAATAGCAATCAGCCACCTCAAGGAAGAGTCCCTGTCATGGGTCCCTAGTCTTTGGCTTTATTTTTTTAGTATTGCCAGATTTCTTTTCATCCTTTTTTTAAAAATTCATTAATTTGATCCTCGTTATTCCCTCAGAGGGTATTATTAGTTCTATTCCTTTTTTACAGATAAGACACAGAGAGGTTAAGTAACTTGCCCAAGGTAACACAGCCAGGCAGCCTGGCCTCGGGGCCTCTACTCTAATACCAAGCTAGCATCTCACCAGATTTTGTACAACCAGAATTTCGGTGTTTGTTTCTAAACAACTGGATGACCTGTGTCCTTTAGAGAATCTAGTTTTGGGAGACCTTCTGAACCAGATTGGGTTAATCATGAATTTGGGACAATCCAAATTCATTCAGCCACCCATTTCCTATGTCAGCCCAGTGTTAGACACATAAACATGTGAGGGCAGTCCCTGCCTTCAAGGACTCTCCAGCTGCCTGAAATTACACATCTCTGGGTTCCCTCCTTTGGCTAATTGACTCTTCCCTGAGAAATGGTCACTTTAACTGGAGAGTATTCATTGGCCTAACTAGCTACAAGATGACCCCAAATCACAGGCTCAGCCAGGGCTCCATTTTGCATTTGAGCATCTACTGCAGTTTTTCTACAAGAATGGGCCCAAGGTCACCTTGGTTAAGAGTAAACCAATATTTGCTCTTGATTTTGAAAAAGGGAGGAAATTCGATCTGCCTGTTCCAGCCATGCCTGGGAGAGGTTACAAATAGGTGACTTTTTCCATTAAAAGCTCAGCTCATGTTTTATGTATTTCTGAAGAACCACAAGTTGAACTTAATGTCTCCTCCCTTTAAGACGAGAGCCCCAAATTAGTATTTAAAATGTCACACACAGCCAGAGGCTTCAGTGGGTCATAGGGGGCTGGACAATTTATACCGGGAAGTAATAAAATTGATGCTGAATGACTTCAAGACTTAGAGAGTTGCCTAAGAGATCGAAGCTAAAAACTTTGAAACAAACCATGAGTAAATCTCAGGAAACTGAATAGCAGAGTTTTAAAGCAAAGAAGCAGGGAAACAGGCTGTTTAAACTTTGAAGACACAATATGAGGGTTAGTGACAGGAAGTTACCCTTAGATTGGCAGTGAATTATGGAGGGTCATCATATACATGAAGTATATGTGTAGATAGCTTTTAATTACCCATCCTGTCTTGCCATGACTGTCATTACTTTACCATCATATGTGCCCATCTTCCCAGATCAGTAAACAGAGCTGCACTCATCATTTGTAATGGTTGCATAGCAATCCACAGCACAGCCATGTGATAGTTTATTTATCCATTCTCTTGTACTGTGGACACTTTGGTTCTTTTGCATTTTTTCAGGATTAAAAATAATGCTGCACTGAGCATTCTTGTGCAGTATCCTTGTGCACTGCTGGTAGTATTTTTACAGGAGAGATTCCTAAAGTAGGATTACTAGGTCAAAGGGTACACATTAAAATTTTGATAATTAATGCCAGTTACAGTCCCTAAAAGTTCTATTTACACTTTTACCAACAATATTTGAGATCTCCCATTTCTTCCACCTTTCCCAGTATGGTAATAGCAATCTTTTTAAAAAATTTTTACCAGATAAATGAAAAAGAAAGCTATGATTTAATTTATATTTATTTAATTATTATGAAGATCATCTTTTTATATATTATTGGCACACAAATCTATGTTTATCTGTATTTCTTCTTTTGAAAATTACCTATACATATCTCATTGGCCCATTTTCATTGGGTTGTTGACTTTTTCTTATTAATTTCTAAGCATAGTTAATGCCTGTGGATATTAATCTTTGGTTAGTTAGATGGGTTTCACATATTTCCTCCTAGTATGTCATGTGTCTTTTATCTTTGTTTATTGTTCATTTTGCCATAAAGAGTTTTAAATTTGGGGGTAGTCAATCTTTCTATTTTTTCCTTTGTGGCTTCTGGACTTTGTGTCCCATTTTGAAAAACCTTCTTCACCTCAGAATTAAGAAGGCATCTTCCTGTATGGTGGTTTTGTTATTTTATCCTTTATGTTTATGTCTTTAATTCATCTGCAATTTATTATTGTTTGATGAAAGATCTGTCTTTATTCCCAAATGTATAGCCAGCTGACCCAGTCCCATTACTGAAAATTCACCCTTTCCTCACTGATCTTAAAATTTCACTCTGCTCGTGTACTGAACTCCCACCTATACCTGAGTCTCCTTCTAGAAGCCCTAATCCAGGGGTTCTCAAACTTTGCTGCACATTAGAATCACCTGGGAGCTTTTAAAAATCCTCATACCTAGGTCACACCCCAGACTGATTAAATCAGAATCCCTAGGCGTGCGACCAAGGTGACAGTAGTGTTTAACATCCCAAATTTGAGAACTTGTACTCAACTACAGTGGGTCTCTAACCCATGTGTCCCTCACAATCATCCAGGAACATGGCTAACTTGCAGATCTCTGTCTTCTCCATTATCCCTCCAGGTGGTTCTGACACAATAGAGTCTGAGAACCACTGTTTCATTGGCTCAGGGCCCCCAAAGAACCACAATTCAACAAGCAACCCCATTTCCTGCCAGCAACCAAAGGACCCTGAATCCCCGGGTGGGATCTGTTTGCAAATTTCCCAGGTGGTAGCATCCAACTTGGACGGCCTGCATGGGATGTACCTTCCCTGGAAGCTCAAGTAAGCTCTCTTGCTTCACGTGCTTTCTAGTTCCCCCAGAGCCTTCTACAGCCTAAGGATACCTGGGCCCTGGCAGGTGGCAGGTTGAGGAACTTGCAAAGCTGAAACCAGGAATGGCGACCCATGCAATGATGGATTTCGCACTGCTTATCATTTCTCCCCATGAGCAAACTTAATTATTACCATCCTTCAAATTAATGCCTTCTGAGATGGATTGATTTGGCCTTGAAAGTTGAGCATTCCTGTGAAATGTTCAGCGATTCCCCCACCAGGGTGCAAAAAGGAGGGCTGCTCTGTGTGGGTTTGTTCTTCTCTGATTTGTTTTGTTTTGTTTCAGCATCTACACCTCAAAAGCCACTCTTTTTCAGTTGTTTTACACAAATCATTCATTTCAGTCCCCTCCCCACCCTTTCACTGCCTGGTGGGATCCCTGTCTTCCATCTCAACCAGGGCTGCACGTTTGAACCACCTAAAGAGCTTTTTAAAATATCTGAGGCGGAAGCCACGCCCCAGGCCATTAACCCAGCAGCTCTGGGGGCCGGCCCAGGATCGGAGTTCTAAAACTCTGCAGGTGACTTGACTATTCAGCCAGGGTGGGAACCACACAGTTCTTGTACAGCGGCCTCTAATTCCTCCTGCTCCCACCCTAATATACACGCGTACCACATTATTTTTTCTTTTACATTATTTTTTCTTTTAAATACAAATGTTACTTTTATTAGTTTTGTTTGGAGTAGGTCATATATGCAAAAGGATAGAGAGAAAAGTCATCCTCCCCTGTGGTCACCCTCCAGCTGCCCTCCCCAGAGGGAAAGGCCTTCATCATCTGCCCTGAGGGAACTGGCCATCTTTGGGTCACAGAGGCCTGGGTTTGAATTCCGCTTCTGCCATTGACTTTCGTATGACCTTGGATTAGTCATTTCAGCTCTCCCATCCTCTGTTTGCTTATCTGTAAAATGGAAATAGCAACACCTACTTCTTGGAGTTGTGAAGGAGGGTTAAAGAGGTGTTTTGATTCTCTGTTGCAGCCTAGCAAATGAGCCCAACACTTAGAAGCTGATAAAAATAAAAAATAAATAACAACCGTTCTATATGCTCATGATTTTGTGGGTCAGGAATTCAGGCCCTGCAGTGCTGATCCGTGCGATTTCCCTTGGGGTTATCCTCCAGGCTGGTGGCTGGGCTGGACTAGAGGGTCCGAGAAAGCGTCACTCGCATGACTGACGCATTGGGACCCCCCTCATGGCCCCTCCCTTGTGACCAGCTTGGGCTTTCTCAGCGTGGTTTCTAGGGGTTGGTCATAGATTAGGGTGACCAGACGTCCCGCTTTTGGCGGGACAGGCCCAATTTTTAACAATTTGTCCCGCGTCCCACGGCGTTTTAAAAAAGTCCCGATTTTTGGAAAGAATGCACAACAAGCTAGGGAACGGCAGGAGATAGACCAAAATTTTAATCAAGAACCCCCTCCCCCCCGGTCAAGGGTGTCCCGCTTCACCAATGTTAAAATCTGGTCACCTTATCATAGATGGTCCTCAGGAAGAGTAGAAAGCAGGAAAGTACACATGCCACCAATCTGTTAAGTCCTGGCCTCAGAACTTACACAGTCAAACCAGATTCAAGGGGAGGCGAGGCAGGCACCAATTCTTGGTGGGCAAGGGATGCTGTCACATTGCAAAAGTGCACTTGGGATGGAATATTGTTGCAGTATCTTTGGAAACAATCCACCAGGAGAGGAGTGAACAGAACATGCCCCGCACATGGCAGGGGCCCCATGTTAGTTCCTGTCCTTCTTCATAGCAGTTCTTTGGCCTTTTACTATGGTTCATTATCTAAATATGTCTTTCAAGTTCCATCCCCAGAGCCTGGCACAGGGTAGATGACCAGTGAATGTTTCTATGAAATCTCAGAGGTGACCATGGGGCCACCACGTCATGAGATCTGTCCCCACTCCCACCCTCAACCCTCACCCCACCCTCTTACACACCAGTCACTCTGGTCTGCTCTGTCCACAACCTGAAATGTCCTCCTCTCAGTGTCTTCCTGTCCAAATCTTCTGTTTGCCACAACAAACCCGTTTAACTGTCACCTTGTCCCTGAAGTCGTTCTCAGCCTCCTGAGCAGGAAGACAAAGCACGTATGTTTAAGCACCTACCGTGTCATGGCAGGCACGTAGGAGCAAGAGGGGACAGGTGAAGGGTGCAGGTGAGTCCGCACCAGGGAGCATCCGGAGCAGAGGCAGAAGAGGTGAGAAAGGCAGGGCCGGGCTCCTCCCCGGAGGGATCGCTCAGTAAGTGAAAAGGGATTTGATGCCCACCCCACATGCCTGCAATGAGTTGGGACTTTATCCTGTAGGTGAAAGGGAACCGCTGCAGGCATTTTTAGGAGAGCAGACACAGCTGTGCAGGCACCCAAAGAACAGAGGGCAAAGACACGACGTTTCCTCACGTACCACCTTGGCACTCACTTCTGAAACCTGGACAGGCAGAGCAATGCTATTCATGCCAATTCCGTGTCCCAGGTAGAAAGGGAGACTGGGGCCTGGGAGAGCCAGGGGCCACCGGCCTGCGCCGTGCAGCTGGATTCCGGAGGATGTGTCTCTGAGACTTGTCTGACATTGAGCAATGTCTAAGGGGCATGGGGGTGATGATTGATAGGTCTAATGAATGCATCCCCATTATTATTGAAATTTATACTGGTTCTGCTGATCGAAGACTCTCCGTGCATGTGTCTCATTTAATATGCACAGCTGTTGTTTTTCAACTGGGAACCTGGGAGTCTGGCCCTTGCACTGAGAAAGCTAAAATCTAGGGGCACCGTCCAATAAGCAAATTCGGGACATAAAGCCCCCGTTTGGAAACTGCCCTCTGCCACTGGTTTCCATGTGACTTGGGCACGGTGGCATTGAAGGAAGATGACCTAGGACAAGGTGACCAGATTTTAACATTGGTAAAGCGGGACACCATTGACTGGGAGGGGGGGGGGTCTTGATTAAAAATTTGGTCTATCTCCCGCCATTCCCTAGCTTGTCGTGCATTCTTTCCAAAAATCGGGACTTTTTTAAAACGCCGCGGGACACGGGACAAATTGTTAAAAATCGGGACTGTCCCGCCAAAAGTGGGACGTCTGGTCACCTTAACCTAGGAAGAGGAACCAGGCCATGGGCAAGAAGATCCAGCCTGGACTCGCACTTAATCAAGAAGGCTCTGGCTCCCTCTGGCCTGTCATTTAGTCATTCACTCATTAACAGACGTTTTTGAACAGCTGCGATTTGCCACGCACTGCAGTAGGTGCTAAGGATACGGCCCAGTCATGCCAGACAAGGACCCTGCTCTCTGGTGCCTTGTAGTCACATGGAGCAGACAGACTGCTGGAGAAGTGATAGAAGGAGCCAAGCATAAGCATAACCAACCTGCATGTTCCCCTGGTTTTGTCCCCACAGACTCCGATGTCATCTCCACATTGTTCTAACCCCACGACGTTCTATCTGTAGGACTTAAAGCTGGTTGCTTAGCCCTTCCATGCCTCAGTTTCCTCCTCTGTGCCATGATGATAATACTGGGACCATCCTCAGAGGGTCATTGTGACAATGACAAGAGTTTGTACATGTCAAGTGCTTAGAATGACAGCTGGTGTTTAGTCTTAGCTACACTTTTGGGCGAGGCCACAGAGTGAGCTCTGAGAGTCTGTGGTGTGCAACTGGCTGAGGTGGGGGCCTGCCTTGGTGTGGGCTCCCCCTGAAGCAAGGATCTGCACACAGGTCGTGTATTGGGAGGTGAAGGAGATGGTGGGTGCTAGGCAGTAGGGAGGTGGGAGGGGAAGGCACCCAGGGAGCCGGGTGTGTCATCCAGCCCCTTTGCACTGTTAGTAACTGGAACTGCATCTCCCTGTGTCGTGCACAGCATCAGAACTGGCGCTGGCTGGGGAACTGGCAGGGCATCGGGGCACTCATACGCCAGCCCCTCGTATTGAGAGAGGCTATGGTGTTTGCACAGGGGCAGCGTGTATTTTCACCAAGCCTGTTGTGCCCCTAGCGGGAAAAGTGGGTCCTTTCAGCCCCAGAAAGCCCTCAGGGAAGTGCTGGGGGTTCAGAAGTCGGGACCTGTGTGCCTTGCAGTGGTCCAGGTGACAAGATGTGATTGGGCTCCGCAGGTGTGCCGTATAAGCAGAACCACAGTCACACAAGCTGGGGACAGCGGGGCTGGAACCTCCTGGGGCAGAAGAGATAAAGTGTCCTGCTAGTCCCGGGTCCCAGGGGCCTGGACGCCAGGCTAAGGAACGGGCTTCATTCTGTGGGGCAGATCTGTGCTAACGGCAAGAGACAATGAAATCATTGAGGGGCGGGCTACCCCAAGCTCACGGGTCCCTACAGGCTGCTGCCCCGGCTCCAGCCACACTCCCACAACCCACTGTGTTCACTGCCCAATCCCCTCCGAGGAAGGAAGCGCTTAAGCTGTAGGGTTTGAAAGTGGGGTTCCATTTATTCCAGTAGAATAGGAATTTATTCCCTTCTCTAGTCTGACCTGCCCCCTGATTCTACTCCCGCCTCCTTCCCAGCTCTCTCCTGCTTTATTCCAGTCACACTACCCTTCCTCCAGCTCCAGGATTCATTCTTCTCTCCTCAGACCCTTTACCAGGTGTTCCCGTTCATAAAGCACTCACTCTCCATACCATCTTCGCTGTGACCCCCACATTCCCCGTCCCCCCAAACTTCACTTCCCTCCCTTCTACCCACAGCACAGGGCTTAGCCTAGACATCATCTCTTCCCGGAGGTCTTCACCGTTCCATAGTTTTGTAGGGTTTTTTTTAAGCTCTCTAGATATATTCACATACTATACACTTCATCCATTTAAAGAGTATAATCCAACTGTTTTAGTAAATTTACAGGATTGTGCTGCCACAATTTAATTTTAAGACAATTTTGTTCCCCCAGAAGAAACCCTGTGATCATTAACAGTCACTCCCTACTGCCTCCTTCCCCAACCACTAACCTACTTCTGTCTCTATGGATCTGCCTGTTCTGGACATTTCACGTAAATGGAATCACATCCTATGTGGTCTTTTGTGACCAGCTTCTTTCACTTAGCATCCTGTTTTCAAAGTTCATCCATGTTGTAATAATACTTCATTCCTTTTTATTGCCGAATAACATTTGGCATGTGGTAGGGATATACCCCATTTTATGTAACCATTCAGCACTTGATGGACGTTTGGGTTGCTGCCATCTACTTTTTGGCTATTATGCTGCTATGAACATCTGTGTGCAAGTTTCTGTGTGGAGAGATGTTTCAGTGCTCTGGGGGCATACACCTAGCAGTGGAATTGCTTACCTTCCTAAGGATCTAGCAAACCATTTTCCAAAGTAGAAACATAGCAACAAAGGAGGAATTGAACCTCTCCACCGCCTCACCAACACTTGTTATTATCTGACTTTTTGAAGCTAGCCATCCTAGTGGGTATGAAATGTTCTCTCACTGTGGTTTTGATTTGCATTTTCTGATAACTAATGATGTTGAGCGTCTTTTCGTATGTTTATTGCCATTTGTATATCTTCTTTGGGGTAATGTCTATTCAAATCCTTTGCCTGTTTTGTTTTGTTTTTTAAGATTTATTTTTATTGCTTTTGACAGAGAGAAAGATACAAAGACAGAGAGAAGGGGGAGGGCCCAGAGCAGTCTCCATAGTTGCACATCATTGGTTTTTCCACATAGTTTCATTCCATAGGTGGGCACGGGACTGCACAGGGCAGGACCTGGGCCAGGGTCTCATCCTGGTGAGAACTGAACTGGGGGAGCTCCCCAGTTCAGCATATGGGTCCGCATGGCCGGGGCCGGGATTCGATCCTCGGTCCCCAGGGCTTCAAAGCAAGCGCTTAACCCGCTGAGCCATCCCGGCTTCCCTGCTCGTTTTTTTAATAACTAGTTATCTTTTTGTTATTGAATTGTAGGAGTTTTTATTATTATTATTTATGACTATCAGACCCTTATCAAATACATGATTTGCAAATATTTTCTCCCATTCTGTGGGTTGCCTTTTCACTTTCTTGATGGTATCCTTTGACTCACAAACATTTTTAAATTTTGATACTGTCCAATTTATCTGTTTTGCTTTTGTTACTGGTATTCTTGGCATCATGTCTAAGAAACCATTACCTAACCCAAGGTCACAAAAATGTACTCCTCAGATTTTATAGTTTTAGCTCTTACATTAGGTCTGTGATCCACACTGAGCACTCAACAGATCTTTATTAAGCAGCTACTATGTGCCGGCCTCTGATCTAGGGTTGAGTAGGCTTCAGTATGTCAGTGAGTAAAGCAGACTACCTCCCTGTCCGGGAAGGGCTGACATCCAAAGGAGGAGACAGACAACCATCAAGAAAACAAACCAACAGGTTAACACGAGCCGGTGTTGAGCCATGAATGATAAAACTGCGTGGCATCCCTGGAGTCAGGAAATCGGGTAGCTCCCTGAGCCTGGAGCTCTGAGCAGGTGTTGGGGGCCGTGGGGGGGGGGGGGGGGGGGGGGGGGGGGGGGGGGGGGGGGGGGGGGGGGGGGGGGGGGGGGGGGGGGGGGGGGGGGGGGGGGGGGCTGGCTCAAGGGCCCTCCTAACCCCTGCCCTGTTTACAAAGAGCAGACTGAGCTCCAGGGAGGCGAGGTGAGGTGTCCAGCACTGCGTAGCGAGGTCATGGCCCCACACAAACAAGGCTTCCACTTCCGAGGCCCAACTTCCTACCATTCCTCTGGGGTTGGTGGGCAGGCTGTCCCTGGAGGACCCAGTGCAATTCCTCCACAGCAAGGTTTGTGTTTCTGTGCTAGCATGACGGGTAGAAAGGAGCAGGAAGTGCTCGGATAGTAGCTGAGCAGTGTCTAGGTACAAAAACCTTCTCAGATTAGATTATCCACATGATGAGTTTTATGGACAATCCCCTCACTGGGAATAGTTTTGCCTTCGATTTCGATAAGATAATATCTGAGCTCATCCATTTCTCGGTTGGGCTCTGCTGAAACTTCTCCTTTAATCTTCATTATCTCCCACCATGCGCTTTTGTTGAGACTTTCCTAGGCCAGATCCACTCCAAGGGCCTCCGTGCAGTTCTAAGAAGAGGAAGTAAAATTCAGCGCTGCTCAGAACTTTGGTTGACTGGGGCCCGGCTGGTTGCCACTCACTTGTGGTTTCATCCACTGGGCTCTCGGGTTCCCTGGTCATAGGAAAATCCCTTAGCCTGACGCATCTTCCCTCTGTGGGGTTCTGTGGCCCCTCTGTGGGACCCTCTTGGCAGGGGGAAAGAACAAAAACCTAACTCTTACTCTGCCACACGGGGCTCTCATGCCAGGACTCAGCCTTTCAGAATTTTAAGAATCTCAGTCCAACCCTGCAGACAGCTTTCATCTTGCAGGTCACCAATTAAAAAAAAAAATCTTATTTTTATTGTTTTATTTTTGACAGAGAGAGAGACAGGCAGAGAAAAGTGGGAGGGCCCAGAGCAGTCCCCATAGTTGTACATCATTAGTTTTGGGGTTTTCTCCATATAGTTTCATTCCACAGGTGGGCAGGGCTGCACAGGGCAGGAACCTGGCCAGGGGCCTCCCGCATAAGAAGCCCACCCCAGTTCAGCATGTGGGTCCATGGGTCTGAGGCTGGGATTCGATCCTCCGACCCTGGGGCTGCAAAGTGAGCACTCAACCCACTGAGCCATCCCGGCTTCCCGCTGGTCACCAAATAGCCTTCCACGGCTGTGTAAACCCCCCAGAGCTTAGAGCCAGCTCTTCCATCGGCATCTCCACCTGGAGAGCAGGTGGGAGTGGGCTGGAAGCTGACACCCAGGCCACATGGGGAACAGGGGCGAGCGTGGCTCCAGGAAGGAGCTGCCGGGGGTAGGCTGTCACCTGTGAGGCCTGATGCACCCCACTTGCAAAACATGGTGATAAGACCCATAGCCAAGGCTTCGCGGGCACTTCTTGCACCGGCCACTCTTCTAGCACTTCAGAGGTCTGGAAACACTGAGTCTGGAACTCACTGCCGTTAACATCACACCCACTTCACTTCCGAAGAACATAGAAAAACACAGGGATTTACCCAACATCCCTCAGGCCTGGGATTAGAACCCAGGTGGCCTGAATCTGTCAAGGTAACCACTCTGGTTCACAGAAAGGCTACAAAGTGCCGCCCTTCCCGCAACAAAGAAACGCATAATCCTTGCTTACAAAGTGGTTTTTGAAAGTCCTAGTATAGTCTCCATGTGTTCTAAACAGGAAACAGACTGGAGGAGCCAAGGTCAAGAGCAAGTCAGGTGTAAAGCCCGGGTCAATTGCTCCCGCCAGGGTCGGGGAGGTCCTGAGGTGGCACCCATAGGCCTGGGGGTAGGAGAGGGGGCTGGGGTGCAGGGCCCAGCGGGCGGCCCCCTCCCAGCTCCAAGCCTCGAACTCCCAACCCCCATCCCGAAGGGCGCCAACTCTGCAGTTTGCAAACCTCGGTCCCGGGAAGTCGCCGGGCCCCGCACAGCCTGCAGGTGTCCCCAGTGGTCCCTGCCCGCGGCAGCCAGAGCGAGAACCCTCGGGAGAGTTTATAGGGGAGCCGGAGGCAGGAGAGATAATTGTAGAGGGTCCCTGGGGGCCCAGAGAAGCAGGCGGGGGGTGGAGGGACAGCGCAGGGTGGGGGATGTGTGAGGATTGGGCACAGAAAGAATTACTAGAAGCCCGGAAGGTACCTTGCGAGCGCGCGTGTGACTCCAGAACCGAGCAAAGAATCCCCGAACCCCCACTGTGTCTATAAGCAGCATTTCTCACCCTGCCCACCCCCTGCCCCCAGACTACACACAAGGAGCAAGAAAACCCCCAAATTGGAAAGTGGAGGAGAGAGAGAGAAACTAAGAGATCCACTCCGGCCCCGCTTAGGAGGGGCTGGGGTCCCAGGAGGGAGGGACCCAGGGCCCTCCGGCCAGGCCAGGGGCTTCGTTCTGCTCTAAAGCTGATGCCAGGGCAAGGCCTACTTTCCTTCCCTGCCCTTCCTCCCTGCTTCCCTCTGTCTCTCCTCTCCTCCTGCACAGCATTTAGAGGCTACAAGAGAGGTCCCCACCCCTGTCTCTGCCTGTAAGGAGGTCCAGTGTTCCCACTCCCCTCAAATCCTGGCTCAGCCCGTTGTCCCAGAGGGTGGCCTTGGAAGCCTCTGGGGTCTCCGCCAGGACTAGAGGGGCAAGAATAAGGTCCCTGAGGCTGAGGGCCTGGAGCGTTCCTGTCCTCAGAGTCCTGCTCCCCGGGCCCCCAGCCTCAGCCCTGCAAAGGCAAGCCGGTGGGAGTCTCCCTTCCCTCCTCAGTGCAGGGGAATAACAAGAAAGACAGCGAGCCCCACCCCCCTCCCCCCTACCCTCTGGAGACTAGGTGCCTTCCCACCCTCCCCACCCTTCCCTCACAGCTGAGCTCCCTCCAGCCTCAGCAACTCCCCTCTCACCTGCCTCCAGGCCTCTGCACCTGCTGTACCCTCCTCCTGGAATGCCTTCCACAGTGATGGCAGATGAAAGATGTCCAAGGACCCCCTCGCCGCTGGGGGCAGTCTGTCAAATAAGGAACTCACTCTCCACTCCTCCTCTTTTCTCCCTCCCAGCCAAACCATCACCGAATCCTGCCATGTGCACCCCAAATCATCTCTGCAGCCCATCCCCTGCTCTTGGTCTTCACAACCACATCCTGTCCGGCTTCCACCCAGCAACTGAGAGACACGAGGCACGAGTAAGTCTGCCCTGGACATGCCTCTGTTCGAACCCAGTCCGTAGCTTCCCATTGCTCCAGGATGGAGGCTGGTCCACACCGTGTGGCTCCAGGCTCACCCCAACTTGTTCCCCCCACTCTAGACATAGAGCCTCCCTTCAACTCCCCCTGCTTCCTCTGGTGTCAGCACCTCCACACATGCTGTTCCTTCTGCCTAAAATACTCTTCCTGGCTCTTCCTGCTTCCCAAGTGAACGCCTGCCCTCTGTTCAGACCTCAGTGGAGCTGTTGCTTCCGCCCTAAATACCACCGCAGCAGCTCAGCGCCCACAGACCCTCCCAGCCTGCCCTCACCCCTGTTTGTCATGTGCTATCTGTTGTGTCTGTAGAGGTTGCTCACTGCTCCATCCCCAGCGTCTAGCATGGGGTCTGGCACTCAGCAGGCCCTCGGGCTTTTCTGAATAGATGGACACAGGCATGAATGAATGAATGAATTCCAGGTGATTGTGACTTCAGCTACGTGCAGTCACACTCCTAACGAGCTATCCCCGGCTTCCTCTCTTATTCTCACCTCCACATTCAATCCATCAACCAATATGCACCAAATTCATCATCCCCACTTCCACCCCTCCTACCCTGTCCAGGCCCCAGCCACTTCTCATGGCCAGTCTTCCCTCTTCCTCCCATCCTCCCCGATACAGATCGTTCTCCACCCAAATGCAAAGAGCAGCCAGGGGCTGATGTGAAATACGCCGAATCAGATTCTGCCCAGTGACCCAGTTTGAAGTCCCCTAACAGGCTTCCCACTGTGCTTCGAGTGACGTGCAACTGCCTTCTGGTGGCTTTGAGAGCCCTCCAGGGTCTTGGCATGCCCTTCTCTGGCCCCTCTCCCATCCCACCCTGCCACAAGGGCTCTCTGCTTCAGTCACAGTGGCCTTCTCAAAACATGATAAGCTCAGCCCCACCCTGGGGCCCTGGCCCTTGCCCGTTCCCAGGCCTGGGATGCTTCTCCCCACATCTCCACGGGCCTCAGCTCAAATGTCACTTCCAGGGAGAGGCTGTCCTGGCCACATGTCACCCTGTTTTATTGTCTTCACAGCAGTTACCATTGACTGACATCTTCGGTGTGTTGAGTGCCCACTATCTACCTACCACCCCCTAACCCTCCACTGGGGGGGGTCTTGCCCCCCAGTGGAGGCAATTATACAATTGGTATAAGGTTGGACCCCCAGTATTTCAACAGGCCATTGCATTCTAGGTGTTCAGCACCCATTTGCCAAATAACTGAAGGGCCCTCCACCTGCTTCTGCATCTTGTACGTCTGTTCGGCGTTGCAGTATAGACCCAGCTGTGTTCTTTTCCCTTGTTAATTACTGCAGAGTAACTATAGTAAGAAGTGTAAGTACAGAATGCATTAATGGGGAAAAACATAGAAGACGTCATGCCCTGGCTCACAGAACCCTTGATCTAGAGATGAGCCTTCCCACAGCCTGATAGAATTCTGAGTGGGTGACATGGCCCCCTGAGTCAGGAGCCGGAGCCCTAACCCACCCCTGCTTGCCACCCCCGTCTAGAAAGTCACTCCCAGGCCTGTGTCTGCCTCCATGGAAGCAGTGGTGGGGCTGGTGGGGGTCCTGGGCCCTTCTGGGCTTAAAATCTTGCTTCTGTGTGTCTCTGAAGTGCTGGGAGATGGGGTGATACTGGGAAGATGGCCTGACTTCTCGGAGCCTCGGTTTTCCCATCTGTTAAATGGGGACAAGGATGCCTCCCTACTAGGACGGTTGTGGGCCCTAAAAGTGACCACAGAGGCAAAGTTCCCATCCTGAGTCCCAGCCAGGCAGAGCCCCTCTGTCCCTGCTCAGTGTTGTAGAGATAAGGGGTGCTGCCCACCTTCCACCTCAGCACCTCCCTGACCGTCCTCTCCAGAGAAATGCTACCAGGCTGTCGCGCATGGTTTTTGCTTGTTTGTGTCCCTTTGCTCTGAAAACACAGGTTGATATGACAAGGTTGGTGAACAATGTTTTTAATGTAGTTGTAAGCGCTGAGATTCCAGAACCAGCTTTTTGCGCCTTTGCTGCTGCTGGGCTGACTTGCGCTTGAGTTTTGCGTCCTGATGACCCTGGGGCGCCCTCTTGTGGGCATCGGCGGTTGTGGCACGTTTTCCAACAGTTTCTGACCTCTGCCAAGTGGAGTCTTGTTTTGTTTTTCTTTTTTTTTTCCCCCAAGATTTATCTTTATTGCCTTTGACAGAGAGAGGGAGAGAGAGAGAGAGGAGAGAGAAGAGAGAGAGATACAGAGATAGAGAGAAGGGGGAGGGCGCAGAACAGTCAGTCTCCACAATTGCACATCATCGGTTTTTCCACAGTTTCATTCCACAGGTGGGCACCGGGCTACACAGGGCAGGAACCCGGCCGGGGTTTTGCCCCGGTGAGAACTGAACTTGAGGCACTCCCCAGTTAAGCATATGGGTCCACACGGGCCGGGGCCGGGATTCGATCCTCGGTCCTGGGGCTGCAATGTGAGCGCTTAACCTACCGAGCCATCCCATCTTCTCTGGCTTTTCTTTTTCTATTCTTAACTTGTGTCACCTGAATATGCTCCTCCCAAATCACCACCTACTGTTTTCCAAAGAGTTGTAAAATGACACAATCTCATTATGGATGGATCCTGCCTTTTAAAAACGAAGCGTTTATTTTGCTTTTTAAAAATCACCACATAAATTTTGAAAATAGCAAAAAGCACCAAAAAAAGAAAGTAAAATGTAAAAGTAAGCTTTCTAAACTACATCGCAGCCAGCAAGAGGAAGAAATGAGGGGGGCAGTTTTCCTGGCTCACTGGGTGTTTATTTAAAAACAGCAGCAGCATCTTAGCAAAAGGTTTTGTCGATCTGAGCTCAATTCCGAGCTTGGGCAGGAAGGTAGGCACCTGAGTTTGGGGGCCAAATCAGTTCACCCTGTAAGTACAGATGTTTCTGAGCCCCTCTCCCGCACCCACTGTTTTCCCTCCAAGATTCCTATGCAGTTCGCTCAGTGAGCAGAATGAGCTGTGGAGTGTTGGGTTTATTGATTCATTTCACAACACTTATTGGCCATCTCTGTGGGTCCAGAGAAGACCGAAACACCGTCCTCGCCACTTGGAACTCATAGTCTAGATGCCACACAATGAGACAATCAGACGGTTACAAAGCACTCTGATGGGAGAAGAGGGTACAGTAGGGATTTCGGGTTCATCCTGACTTTACTGCTCCCCTGCTGTGTGATTTTGGACAAGCCGCATCCCCCTCTGAACCTCATTGTTCACGTCTGTAAAATGGGGGTGATTATACTACCTACCTCATTAAATTATGGTGGAGATTGAACGGCAAGACAGTGCATGCATAAAACACATATGCCACAGAGCAGGCCCTTACTAAATATTGCTTCTCTCCATCCACACTAAGTTCTTCTTCTTCAGATTCTGGAGAGAAAACTTGCCCACAGTCCCTTGTTAAAGTCTGAATGTCTGCTTGACTTCCGGGAAGATCAGGAAATTGTACATGTAGTCAATGCTAACAAGGGCCCAAGAAATCATCCCTTATTTTACAGAGGAGAAAACGAGAGCCCAGAGAAGGAAGCAAATTGATCTGGGGTCACACAGCAGATCTGAAGCTTCTCTGTGCTTGGTCCTTAAGATCTCAGACTCTGCAGGGAGGAGCTTACACTTGAATCCAAGACTCCACTCACTCCTCATTTGCCAGCTCTTGAGCCTCAGTCCCCTCATCTGTAAAATGGGCATAATAGCTTTCTTCCTGGGATCTACGGGACAATGATATTAATTGACTCCCAGTCCAGTGCTCAGTCTGCTGTTCCTAGAATTTACAGGAAGCTTGGAAAAGCAGTTCATTCTGTATACCTGGCATTGGGAATCTACGGGTCAGGATGTAGCTCAAGTCCTTCTCCAACGTAAAGACCTCTTGGCTGAAGCCTTGTGTGAAAGGAAACAAGCCCCTATTACAAGCAGCCTGGGGGTCAATTATGATCAAAGAGAATTAAGATCAAAGTAGTGCCACCTCCCCAGCTCCCCTGATGAACTTCTCTCGACATCACATCAATGAACATGGCTCGGTCATAATTTAAAAAAATAGGTTGCGTCTTGGTCACTGACAATCCACTGCCTCTCTTGGCATGCCCAAGGTGAATGATACTGGTTCAAGGTCAAGAACAAAATGGCAATAATTGCATCAAAGCATCAGCTTAAATAAAAATAAAAGCAAGCCCACATCAGAATAAGCTAGCATCTGGGTGAGCGATTGCTAATGGGGCCGCACTCTCTCTCTGCATTTTCTCTTTTCTTTCAAAAATAGCTGTCTGCTCAGAAGCCAGACAGGGGTCACTCAAATAGAAAGGAAATCCCACGAGATTGGTTGCAAACTCCCGTTTATCCACTTCTCTTTCCATATCACAATGGAAAATCACCCAGGCCACCTGGAGATCAGTAAAGAGTTCCTGCATGCTCGTGTAAACAAAAGAACATACAATTTTCCTTTTCTAAGCAGGGCATTTTACTTATTTTTTTATTTTTTCTAGTTCAGGGGAAATGTTAAGATCATTTAGAGGGGTTGTTGAAATCAAAGATACAATACTAAAGAAATATTTAGAGAAAAAGGAAGCCGGTGGCAGGGGCTATTGTTTGCGGTGAACTCAGTCATTTTATTTCATTATAAGGATCTTAGTGTTTTTCAGAAAGCAGGTGCAAGAGGGGAAGGGGCAGGGGGGAACCCCAGGAAGGGAAAGATGCTCTCGTGGAGGTCAGGAGCACCCACTTCAAGGTGACAGGCTGTCTACATTCTTAAATGATCGGCTAACAGAAGAGATGTGGTCATCATTGACCACTTGATGTGACAGGCCAGGTGAGATGGTGGAAAGAACTCAGCTACAAGCTCAACTCAGGTCTCTACCTGGCTCTGCCATTATTGGCAAGTGACCTTAGGCAACCGGTCTGACCCTCAGGAGCCTCAGTTTCCTTGTCAGCGAAGTGTGATGCTTATTATGACAATGATGTTTCAGAAGCGCCGAGAACAGCGTCTGAGTCCTGAAATGAAGTCACGCCTCCCTTTACTGTTGCCAACATCCCTTGACAAACAGTATCTTTATTTCTCCAGAACCGTCTCCGATCCTCAGAGCTGGATTCCTTGTTTCTACTTTGTTCTTAGTGAGGGGCCTGGCTATTTTGAAGGGACCAGGGATCCTGAGTTCAAGTCCCAGCTCCACCAAGTGATGTCCTTCACTGATGACATCTTGCAAGTGTGGACCCGGTTTCCCTCTCTGTGCTTCCACACCTAGCCCACTGGCCTGGTCACTGCGCGAGCAGCAGCCCTGGACATGGCAAACTCATAGCAGATTCTAGTCACTACATATGGTCCCCACACTTCAGGGAACAGAGTGGGGGACATTAGAGCACCTAAGGCATCCACAGAGGAGAGCGACACCGTGGGTCTAACCAATGTCCACAGGCACGGAGGTGTGGGCCCCACTTTCATAAAGTGGCCTTTCCCCAATGGCCTCTTGTTCATCTTCCCATGTCCCAGTTTGCCTCTTTTCCCAAGGGACAAGCACCTGTGCTCATATCAGCAGGACGGGGCTTGGAGAAAGGTCATGGGATGACCGATGTGGTTGGAGGTGTGATGTCACTGCCAGACCCCAACCTGGGAGGCCCTGCAGAGAGCATGGGGGCCCCCAGCTCCCTTCACCTCACGCATCTGAGCTCCTTACAGCCTCTTCCCAATCAGAGGCGCTCTAAAGCCAGGTGTGGCCAGAAGAAAGAGAGAGAGAAGAGGGGGGGAGGAGGGGAGGGAGGGAAGGAAGGAAAGAATGAAGGAAGGAAGGGAAAGAAAGAAAAGAAAGAAAGAAGGAAAGAAAGAAAGAAAGAAAAAGAGAGAGTGAGAGAGAGAAAGAAAAGAGAAGAGAGAGAGAGATGAAGGAGGAAGGTGTGCAGGAACCATGTGCAATGCGTCAGGAGACCGTGGCTCCCAGGCCAGCTCTGCCCGGGTGACCTTGATCATGACCTCAACTTCTACATCTGTACATTCTCATCTCTTCCCTCCCTCTCAGCAGCACTTGGGAGAAACAGGGTGAGCCATAGCCCCCTGGCTGGGTGACTCCCCCACGCTCCTGGGAGCTCAATACAACTCACAGAGATTCATCAGCTGCAAGCTAACCACAGGGAGGTGGACCGGAATAGGACGAAATCTCTGCATCCTCAGAGCAGCCCAGTGTGGCAGGAACACAGGTGTGAATGGTGCTGAGGTCCTCAGTGGACACATGGCTGTGGCACTCCAGGGGGCAGGGGGTCGGGCAGCCCCAAAACCCAGCCCACCGGGGAGCCAGGACGGTCTTCGAGAGTTAATCAGACCTGCTCAGGTCTTTGAGATTAAGTGCGACTTCATGAGAAAGAAACACCATAACAAAGATGCTCATCCAGGGAGCTGCCCAGTGAGTCTGACGGCTGGGTGTGATCCAGGGATGCTGGGAAGCACGGGTAAGGGGATGAGGTGGGGCAGGTAGATGGCAGAGGGGGTGGGGGGCAAGCACAAACAGATTGACACAATTCCTGCTAACAGCCTTTAAAGGGAGACCTTCTTCCAGCAATAGCCAAATTCCAGGGAAGGACTCCGAGTGACCCACTTGGGTCTCATCTGTGTAGCCTTGGGCCAGGGGAAGGAAGCAGGGTTTTCCAACTTGGCTTCATTCTAGAATCACCTGGGGCATTCTTAAAAGTCCCACTGCTCAGGCCACACCCCAGACCAGTGAAGCCCTGAGGCTTGGAGATGCTCTATCTGAACCATATCAAATGAGGAAGGGGCGGTTCCCTCAAGAAGGGGTTGGGGGCTGCCCAGGGACAGCTGGGCGCACCAGGTTCTGTCCCACCAGGAGACTAGTTGGGGAGCTGCCGGGAATGGTCCAGTGGGACACCATCTTGGGACTGGAGCCAAAGAGACCAGTAGGACTGGTAGTTCAGGGACAGAGAGGGCGCTGGCCTCGGTTTCCCATCCTGCTAAGAGGTCTGTCCATCCCTTCCTGCCCTGGTGGGAGGCTGGTGGTAACTAGGGGCCCAAACCCCCGCTCTACCCCACTCCCGTGCCAGGCTGCCCCCTCCTGACCTCAACCTCCGTGCCATTCATAAGGCATTTCCAGCACCAACAGCCAACGACACAGCAGCCGGGCCTGGCCGGGCCCAGCTGCGTCGGAGTTGGATCAGCACCCGCGGCTCCGGGAGGAGGAGGCATGCCTAGCTCCTCCTCACCACCCCGGACAGGGGCCCCGCTGAAACCTCCGATGAATGGAATGGACGGTTTGGAAGCACAGGAGAGTGACGTTGGAAGGTCATAGTCATGCCAACCATGAACAAACAGCAACGACCGGTCAGGACACGCTGGTTTCCTTTCACAGGGATGAAAACGGATAAAATCAGTGAGCTGCCAGGCCGAGGGCAGTTCTGGGCACCGTAAGGGCCCGGTCCTTAGTGCACGGAGCCCTGGCACTGAGGGAAGTCCCGGGGCCTCTTGGCCTGGGCCGCGAGAACAGACCCACGGGGAACAGCTGAGGGGTTGGCGGCCATCGGCCGTTGGCCACGCTGACACTTCGTTATTTAAATTAACCGTCAGGCCTCTCATTTTAATCCACCTGAAGGGGCATCTCAGGCATGGAGTAATTCGCCAGAGGGAAACTGGGCACAGAAGCCTGTGTTGTTGGAGCTTCCGTCTGGTTTCTATCTAACAGGACCCAGCAAGGTCATCCTTGTGTAGAAACCACGAGACGCGAATGGCTGCTTCGAGGGGACTTGCAGGGAAACCATCGCCATGGAGATGAGTTTGTGTGTATGAAAAGGCACGCGTTGGTGCCAGCGATCTCCCCTCCCAGCCTGTCTGCAGCGTAAACACTGAGCACACCTTCCAGCCTGGCACTCAGACTTTATTTATGTATCTTATTAATTCTTGGCTTGCAGATTAAATTCCAGACTTCGGTGGCCCACACGGGTGCCCATGATCAGCTTTGTCTCCGTGGATGGTGAGCGTGGCTTTTTGGATTCACCCTGGAATGCCACAGACCTAATGCCATCATCCAGAGGGGCCTCATGCATCAAAGGACCGCCTTTTCATTCCGTTCACAAACATTGTTCCTTCCAAGAAATACATGGGTCTGCTCGGAATGACAGAATCGGATCTCCTATCCGAAGAGGCAAACTCATTCTTTCCTTCATTATTCGTTCATTTATTGGTGCATCAGTTCAGCATCTACATATGAGTATGTCCAAGAGGCAGGGCCAGTGTTGGGTGCAGGATCCAGCCAGAAGCCACACAGGCCTGTCCTTCCATTGGGACGCTAACAGTTCAGTTGGGGATACTTAGAATGAACAAGAAATTACAACTGAGATGAATGTTGTGAAAGGCAAGCACATCAATGGAACAAGTACATAGCTGGGGGCGGGGGGGTAGGGATTCCTGACCCCCTAAGGAAAAGTGACTTGTAAGCCCAGCTGCCCATGACGAGAAGGGGAGGATGGGAGAACTTGCTGGGCCAAGCCAATAGCATGTGTAAAGGCCCTGTGGTTGACGTGTTAAGGAACCACTTATCTCAGCTGAACCGGAGACTCAAGGGCAAGAAGATGTAAGAGAAGTAAATGGGGCCCAGTGCTTGCAGGGCCCTGTAGGATGAGTTCTTTGGCTTCATCATGAGAACAATGAGGGATATGACCAGCGTGTTGGAGGAAAAGACACTATCAGACCTGCTTTTCCCAAACATCTCTTTGCTTCCAGGATAGTGGATCGATTGTAGGGAGCCGGTGCAGGGCGAACCCCAGCACTGAGACTCAATTGCTATTTCAGGCTATGTAACCCCTTTTGCGTAAAGTAAAGAAGCTGGATCACAAAATGGCAATTGAAAGCGTGGAGAAGGGTTACACAGATTAAGGAATTCTCTGGTGACATCTGGCTCCGGCCAAAAGGAAACAGAGAAGTCAGGAGAATACCTGGTGAACAACCCAAATTTCAATGGGAAACAACACACATTTAGGTTTGCTCATGCACGTGTCCAGCAGGGGTGCTCCTGATTACAAAGCTCTCCTGGGTGGATGGCTCTCCTCCAAGGGGTGACTCAGGGCCCCAGGCTCCTTCTGGCCTGTGGTTCTGTGGAATCCTCTGCACCTGGCCAGCACATGTCGTGAGAACGTGGAGAATCACGTGGGGAGTTTTCATGGATCAGGGCTACAGGCGGAGTATTTCACTTCCACCTAATTCTATTGTCCAGAACCCAAGAGCAGGGCAGCTCCTCACCGCAAGGAACATGGACGATGCAAGCCAACTGTGTGAACCCAGGAGGAAAGGGGAATGGTTTGGGGGTGGGAAACCAGCCTATTTCTGCCACTGAGGATCAGGGACCCAGAGAGGAAAACTCACCTGCCCACGGGCCACCCATCAGAAAGGAGACCAGAGTCCTAAAATCTTGACGCTGAGGTGCCACCACTTTCCTGCTCACTGTCGTGGGTGGAGTCATGCGACTCTGAAGTGCAAGGACATAGAAAGTCACTCCAGCAAGCTTTTGTTAGGACCTGCTGTTTACAATGGGTTAAAAAAAAATGACACATAAATGATTTTCCATCTTCAAGCAACCATTTCCCAAGGAGAATGGTGCACACACCAAGGGTGCTCTGAGGAGAAAAGAGATGGCGCCCAGCCCCTCGAAGGAGACCGGTGTGAGCTCAGCCTGAGACGACGGGGAGGCGTGGGCTTTGGTTCTGGTTCTGTTGTCGTTCCACTGGGCTCAGAGGCCCGAGGCGCTGTCTCCTGGCTCCCAGCACAGTCCCGCTACTGCGCTGTGCGGGACTCTTCTCCTAGGTTTGCCTTTGGTTTTTTAACGTGTTTTCTCCCTTGCTGATTCCCACTACCATCCCCCTTCCCCCACAGACACCCTCACTGATGTGGTGGAGACCGGCCCTTAAGTTTGCTGACTACTGATAGAACATGCGTGTGTTCCGGGTTTGCAGAGGCTTTCCATTAACACGACGAATGCATGCAGCAGCTCCCTCACTCAGCGCCGAGCTGTGTGCAGTGGTGCCTCATAGTGGCTTCTCCCTGTGCACAGTATTCCGTGTGAGGACCCAGCACAGCCTTCTTATCCACCCTTCCCCAGGGAAGGACATCCGGGTGGACTCCAAGCTCCTGACCCTCCAAACCCTGCCTGTGGCAGCTTCGTGGGGTTCCTCTAGTCCTGAGCCATGTCTCTGGAGGTAGGGGGCCCGGAGTGGTCTTGCTGGCCTCCGGGTACCTACGGCGGTGGGCTGATCAATTCTGACTCCACTGAAGTAGAAAATGAATGGGAAAAGATATTTTAATGAAACAAAAGAAAAGAAATATACCTACATCATTTGTTTTCAAAGCTGCACAATTATTTTTTTTACAAAGTCACCACACACTTCCATATCCTTTCCCCCAGGGCTGCGCTAGTTTTTGAAATCCGTTCTTTAAATAATCAGTGTTTTGTTTTTGAACCCATTTCCTTACTGTAGACTTCACCTCTTTAAAAAATAAAAAAATAAAAAAGACTTATTTTATTGTTTGAGAGAAGGTGAGAGAGGGAGAGAGAGAGAAAAGAGGGAGGGCCCAGAGCAGCCTCCATAGTTGTACACCATTCGTTGTGACACGGATTCACTCCACACAGGTGGATGTGGGGTCTCCCAGGACGGGAATGGAACCAGGGACCTCCCACGTGAGAGGTGAGAACCTTCACCACCGTGCCTTCCTGGTGGCTGTCAGTTGTGCCACAGTTCAGCATGTGGGTTCGTACAGGCTGGGGTCGGGAATCGAACACCGGACCTCATGATTGCGAGGCAAGCACTCAACCACCGAGCTATCCTGACATCCCCTAGATGTCACCTCTTTATCACAGATGAACTGCCTCACACAGCATCTAACTGTCCTCACATCAACCCCCTGATCACCATAGAAGGCTTGCATGCGTTTGAGAATTTCAATCGGAGGAACTTTCTCAGCTGCTGAGAATTCAGTAACAGCACATTGTTTGAACCGAATGTCTGGCACTCTTCTGTTTCGATGCACTGGGTGAAAAATGTAAGCGTGTCTGTGTGCAAGGTCAAGAATGATGGGGAGGGGGATAGATACCACGTGATTATACAGAAGCGGTCATATCCAGGTGTGTCTAATGTAACCAAAACTATTACCGTGGAGGCAAAATTTATCAGCCTGCCCTTGTACTCAATTTTACATCCTTAACTGTGAGCAAATAAATGGTTTTCCAAAGGCCAGGCCTGGACAGCCCCAGTGACACCTCTGTGAAAACCAGCAAGCGGCACCCCTGCAGGCAGGTGCTGTCCCACAAGCCCCTGGCCAGGCTGCCGGGTAGTGATTTGTGTGATTAGAAGGGGGTTCCTCTTCCTCCGGGCACAGCCAGCCCTAGGCCAAGGTCATAGCTTGACACAAGGCAGTGAGTGCCTTTCAGCTCCCCTTGACCCCTCAGCCAACAGCTGTCACATGGTCCTTAAGATTCCTGAGAATGGCTCCCAAATGCAAGGTGTAAGCAAGCGTTCCCTTCCCCTGCATCCTTGGTGTTGCCACCGTTCGAGGTTCGAGGTGTCCCCGTTCTGAGCTTTAGAAGGAGGCTTCCGTGTGTGGTTTCCATTCGCATATCTTCAATTTCAGTGTGTCTGGGCCTCTCTTCTGGAGCGTGGTGGCCACTTGATCTTCTCCCTCTGTGAACGCCTTCATCTCAGCTTGTGACCATCTGTATTGAACTTACTGGGTCTTTCCCCTTATTGATCAGAAGTCCTTTGTATATTCCAGATAATAATCCCTCCCTGTTTTAGATGGACTCAGTCTTCTCCTGGCGTGGTATCTGTTTGCCTATTCTGTGTGTGCTGTCCTCTGCTGAACAGAAGTCCCTCATACTGATGTTGTCACAGCTAACTATGTTTTGTACCTTTTCGGTCTTAGATAGGAAGTCCTTTCGCACCCTAAACCCTGCGCCAAATCAGAAACCTATTATTCCCAATTATATTCCACTCCCTTCAGAGTTTTAACTTTACGTCTTTAATCTATCTGGAGCCCACTCTTGTGTGAGAAGAGGCAGATTGAGCTTTCTTTTTCTCCCTCTAGCAGGCCAGTGTTTCACCGACTAGAGGATCCATCCTTTCGCTGTTGCCTCGTGGCATTTCTGAACAATAAACTATTAGCAAGTCGGAGCCATGGCCTACTGCCTTCCCATGTCCTTTACTGCTCTGTTTTAACCACCGTGGCTCTATCATTTGTCTTAATAGCTGCTACAACATGTCCACACTTTCAGAACTAGAAACAGGGAAAGCACAAACCAGGAAGAGTATTGCACACAAGCCCAGACCTGGAACCTTCTGCCCCCAATGCTTCATTTCACCAGCTCTTCCTTTGCTTTCACCTTCTCAGAGAAGCGCCCCTGCTCCCCTGTGTGAGAAGCCCCCATCCTTCCCTATCATGGTACTGGTCTCACTTCTATATATAACACACGCATTTGTAATTAAAATGAGCTTGCTTATTTATAGTCTATTCTCCTCTCCATTCTGCAAACTCTTCAAGGACAGAAACTTGGTTCATCTTAGGAGGTGCCCAGCTCAAAGCCAGGCCCACAACTAGAGTGAGCTTTTATTTATTTATTTTTTTTTTTAAAGATTTATTTTTATTGGTTTTGGACAGACAGAGAGACAGAGAGAAGGGGGAGGGCCCAGAGCAGTCTCCATAGTTGACAGCATTAGTTTTCCATATAGTTTCACTCCACAGGTGGGCACAGGGCTGCGCAGGGCAGGAACTGGGTCGGGAGCCTCCCGCATAGGCCCCGGCAAGAACTGAACTGAGGGCACACCCCAGCTCAGCACGTGGGTCCACATGGGCCGGGCCTGGATTCGATCCCTGGTCTCTGGGGCTGCAAAGCAAGAGCTTAACCCGCTGAGCCATCCCAGCTTCCCCTAGACTGTGAGCTTTTATTGAGAGATTAGGCTCTCAGCTAAGTACTTCACGTGTGTTGGCTTCTTTTCACCCCACCCCCAAGCCAATCCTACACAATAGGTACTGTTATTATCTATGTTTTTACAAATAGGAAAACTGCAGCACAGAGAGGTTAAGCGACTTGCTTATGACCACACAGCTGCACAGTAGAGATGAACGTGGCTTTAAACTTGAACTATCTGGCTCTGTAGTTCATGTTTCGAGCCTCTGGCTCAACAGCCTTTCCATACGCCAAGAGCACAGGGAGTGAATGGAAGAATGAATCAATGAAGTGGAAACAGGGGAGGGTGGGTCAGACGCTTATAACAAGCATACCCGGCCCAGCTTCTTTCCCCAAGTGATTATGCTCCTAATGAGAGTTATTTTTCCTCTAAGATGATGATTTTCATAAATTATAAAAAATTCTTTGGTCATTGCTTTTTATGTTATGGCCTGGGGTGGAGCACAGGGGGTGATGAATGACTTTTTAAATTCCTTCACATTGAATTCTCTAAGACAGGACCGCAAGTAGAATCTATAATTAATTATTATTCACACTTAATATAGTTAGATAATGTGAGCACATAGTTTCCATTAATTTATGTAGCTGATGCCTCATCATTTTCCCATAGGTATAGTTCACTGATTTTGCAAGTTATTAAAAATTAAAATTCATATTAGGGACTTACAGAAGGCTGGTGTCCCATTACCTATTTTTAGTCTGAAGTCATGAGCTGGCGGGGGCGTGCGGGGTTCATCACAACTGCTTCCTTTGGACAAATCTAAGTGAAAACGGTGCAGCATCTATGTTTTGACGCGTTCATTTCTTAAATGTTGATTCGTGACTGCCTTGACAGTTCTGCTTGAGGGTCTCTGTCTCCAGTGGGCTTCCCCACCTCCCCGGAGAAGGTAGACAAGTAAACAGCTAGTAATAGTAAGAGCGCTCAAAAGAGCTGGAGATGGAGGGACCTGGCCCTGCTCGGGGGAGGGGCAGGGGGCAGGAATTAGGCGACGTGGAAGCTGGCCCGTAAAGGAAGCGAAAGAGTTAGATGAATGAGGAAGAGAGGGAAAGGCATTCCAGGATGCAGAAATGGCATGTACAAAGCACGGGAAGCAAGCGAAGAAAGGGCAGGTTCCGGAGGACCAGATAGGTTACTGGTGGGAGTAAGTGCTGGAGGGGGTAGGAGGTAGGGGCGTCCTATGCAGACGACTGAAGGAAAAGAGAGAGGCTTGTAGTTTTTAGACACCTCAGTACAGGATTCTGAATACAGGGTTATCACAGGAGCTTAAAGCTCATCGAAACCAACTCACCCATTTTGAAGGTGAGGAAACTGAGGGTCAGCTGCTTTAGAAAAAAAAAAAACTTCCGGGATCACATAAATTCATCCTTGTCCAGGTATTTGGGGCTGAGGCGGTCCAGATGGCAGCGGGGCATTTACATTCCAAGTCCTGGCCACAACTCTTAGAGGGCACTTGCAAGCAGGTGTGACCTTGTGGAAAGCAACCCAGGACCCTTCCTCCTGCCTGTGCCCCACCCCCCACCCCTGCCCAGAAGCTCTGCAGATCAGACAATCACAGGTGCTGTTCTGGTGGCAGCGGAACCAGAGCCACCCCTGATTTGCATATTCCGCATAACTTTGCATAAAACATTGACAAGTCTCGGCGCCTGTAAAATAGAAACTAATTAGAAGCAGTGTCTTGCCCTGGCATCCAGACTGCACGTCTAGGGGGAGGGGAGGGGCGTCTCTGTCCTCCTAACTGCTCTCTCACGCACGGCTATGGGGGCTGGTTTAGGAAGCTGGGTTCTACGCCCAACTCTGCTACTTTCTAGCTGTGTAACCTTGGCAAGCATCTCACCCTCTGAAACTCGGCAAAAAGCGGCCACCAATCCTAGATGCACACAGCAGTGCACAGAGTCATATGCATTCGTGAATGCAACAGGCCTACCACGATGTCCAACACATATTCGACACTCAGCAAATATTTAGGCACGTGGCTCTAAGTAAAACTTCGTTAATCGTCACTGACATCGTTTTTTTTTAACCCTGCTTCTGAACCAATTTCTTGCCTATACCTCCCAAGCAAACAGACAACAACACAAACATGTCCCTAAAGCAGCAGGGAAATCTCAGGTCCCCAGAAAATGACCTTCCAGAAGGTCACACCTCAGAAGCTTTGTACTGAATATAAAACCGAACTCAATGCAAACACTGAAGCCCAGAAGAGGAAAACGAGAATCCGGGGCTGGGCACCAGGTTTCCTGACCTCCCACTGGAGTTGCCACCGCAAACCCATGTGGACCTGGATTTAGGACGCCACTTGCTCTTTTGACAGGCCTTGGGATTCCAGTCCTGTCCAGATAAACCTATCTGGAGTTTCCAAAGATCAATGCTGCTTCCGATACTCTCCCTGCGGCAAGCACACGACATATTTTTTCACAAGTAATAATTAGCGACAGAAATATCTGACCTACTTACAACTGCACAAATACACATATTTGGCGGTTTCTACATCAGCGCCAAGGCCGTTGGAGGAGCCTGTTTGGGAATAGCTTTTTTTAACCTGGTTAAGTGATAGGTCCACAGCAGGCAGTTTGGGATGCTGATCTCTGCCCACCTTACCTTGCGAGGCTGACAGCACCCCCTACTTCCACCTCCTCCCCACTGAGGTGGCCTTCAGACCCTCACACCAGTGATTATTTTTACATTCTGATCCCATGAGCCGAGGGGGATTGAGTTTCTGTCTTTGGAAAGATAGGTGATGCATAGATCTCTTCAGGTTCCCAAAGCCATGTAGGCAACCTGGGGTTTTATTAATGCTACACAAAAATGGGTAGTTTAATAAATGTCCAGTTGTGCGGTGTGAGTTCCGCCCCTGCATTTTCTAAGCATTGCTCTTGAAGCTTTGGTCTGAGCTTTCCGTTATCCCCACTGTGCACTTTTACCTCAACTAAGAGAAGGCAAGGCGCCTCCCGTTCCCTGGCCCCCAAGTATTTTCCTGGATTCTAAAGTGTTCTAGACCAGATGTGAGGTTCAAGGGCAGGACGAGGGCAGAGCTGGCCTTGGGCAGAACGCCGGGACCTTCTGGAACTACTCCGCTGAGGCTGTGGGCCCTTCGGACGTCCCCCTTTCCCAGACGCCCAGCGCCACCAACTGCTGGGTCTCCAGATGACACTTGTGCAGGGCAGTCTGCTGGGGGAAGCACAGCTCAGGTCGTGGGCCCCTTGGTGCAGTTTCGCCAGCACTGACTGCCTACTCCTGGGCCCTGGGGACAGTGATAAGACCCGCCCCTCAGTGCTGTGGAAGCAGGGAGGCTACAGGGTCTGGAACCAAATCGGATACAGGAGCTGGGCAGGAGATGAACAGACCAAAGAACACAGCACAGGGTGGGTGGGGGTGTGGACCTCATCCAGTCAGGGACGGCAGAGACAGGTTCCTGGAGGTGATGCTCCTGACCCCATCTGACTAGTCTTCTCCAGGTGGATGGGGACGGGAAGGGGAGGCCGTTTCTGCCCGAGGGAGCAGCTTGTATACAGTCACAGAGGTCTGCGGAGAACACGGAGCATTCAGGAAGGCACACGGAGTTCAAGGGCAGGGCAGGAAAGCACGGCTGGAGCGGAGGGTGTGATGAGAGGGGAGAGAACTGCGTGAAGCATCCTGAGACTCTAACAGCAGGGCACCGGGGAGTGGATAAATCGCTTTAAGAAGGGAGTCACATGATTCCATTCGGGTTTTTTAAAGCCCACTCTGTAGATTCTCAATGTAGAGAACCATCTGGATGGCAGGAAACAGGAAGATGCTTCAAGCTTTCCCATCCTCTATTCCCTGAACTCGGGGGTCTGGGTCGACCCAGGCTCTGGTAGCACTAGACCCCTCTAGCTTTCAAAGGTTGCATAAAAGTTGAAAAAAGAGAATGTTGGGAACAATCCACCTCTTCTGAGAGGAGGAACGAGTCCTGTGGGAGGTGATGGGGGGAGGTATCAGAAAGTGCCCATGGCAGTGCCCTGGGTGGGGGGCAATCCTGCCACCCAACATTGCTCAGAATGACAGAGAAGCAGACAATGGAGCACTGTCCTACCAAATTCTAGGAGTCCTGCAAGTCAGTCCAATCTCCTCCGCCGTCTCTGCCACGGGGCTGGCATGCGGGCTCGGGTCGGCCGCTTCTCCGGCACCTCCTGTAGCACAGCCAGCTCTCAACAGCAGTCACCAACTCGGAGTCCCACGGGGGGCCAGGGGACAGAGAGGACTGCAGGGAACCCGTGCAAGACAGAACACCAGGGCACGGTGGGTCCTTGGCTCCAACCTGACAGTCACACAGTAGTTCCAAAGTGCCTTGCCCGAAGTCAGGGCAATTCGGTCTTGAATTCTAACAAGTGTAGACACCAGGAGGAGCCCCCACTCCATCCTGGGCATGTGCATTCCTTCAGGCAAAGCGACCGTGGGCACGTTCTTGGATTTACCTGTACTGACAAAATTAGCCACAATAAATCTACATTATTTGTGTAATTTTTCCGAATTGAAAATCTTAAAAGATCTGGTGTAGGGCACATCTCAAAGGGTCCTGCTTTCTTGCCTGCTTGTTCTAGAAGGATTCACAGGTGTTACCTCCTCGGAGGGGACACCCTTGGCCATGCCACCTAAGACCACGCCCTCGCCCCTCTCTGTCCCTCTACCCTGCTTTATTTTTCTTGGTGTCCTCTCCCTACCTGGCATAATTTTATGCATCTCTGTTGACTCCCTGACTCTCTGTCTCCCCTTCTATGATGTAGGTCCCATGAAGGCAGGATTTCTGTCTGTGTCATTCACAGCTCTGTCCCGGCACCTGGGGACAGGAGCTGGCACATCATGGGTCTTCACACAACATTGGTAAAATTCATTCCTGGCCAAATATCAGAGAAGAGGCCCTTCTCCTGGCCAGACTTTTAAAAAAGCCTAAATGCCTCTTCTTATTAGGTAGTGAGAGACAGATCCAGAACTCTAAGAGATAGACATGAGGTGAAAGGGGTTTTCCACAAAGTTCCTTCTGTTGTCTACTCAAAATAGTATCAAATAGTCATCAAATGCTGTCAGCACTAGATTTTCAGTCCTCTGCTCGTACGCTTGCTCTCATGGTTTTAAAAGTTTCAGGGGGGTCGATGGGATAGCTCAGCAAGTTGAGTGCATGCCTCATAATCACAAGGTCTGGGTTTCAATGCCTGGCCCCGGCCAGTGCAAACCCATATGCTGAATGGCGGTGCAACTGGTAACCACAGGGATAGAGGAGAAGGTTCTCGCCTCCCATGCGGGAGGCCCCTGGTCCTGTTCCTGCCCTGGGCCACCCCACATCCACCTGTGTGGAATGAAGCCATGTCACAATTAATGATGCACAACTATGGAGACTGCTCTGGGCCCTCCCCCTTCTCTCTCTCTCTCTCCCCTAACAATAAAAAAATAAATCTTAAAAAGTTCCAGCTATGAAGACTGTTCCTTCCTCGCTGTAGCTTAGGCTGCTGGGAAAGTTGGGTTCAGCCCTGGCCTAGCTCCCTGGACCTGCTTTCTTAAAAGTAAAGGAACCCGCCTCCTCTTACATGGAAGTGACAGACACAGATCACATCCAATCATAAGTTTTGCCTTTGGGGAAGCCTTCAGAGATGAAGACTCCCTCTATTTTCTAATAAACAAATTATAAGTAAGTAATAACTTAGAGCAAGACAGATTGCAGACAAGTCACATGCTTTGTTCTCTCTCCTTGTTGGAGCTTGGCTCAGTCATCTCAGGACAGGCAGGGCCCTAGCAGCTTAGCAAGCCCACTTTCCCCCCTCCCTCCTACCTATCTTCTCTCCCCACTCCTCCCTCCTTCTCCCTTTCTCTCTTGCTTCCTTCCGCATTCCTCCCTCCTCCACTCATTGATCGCCTGTCTGTGCCAGAGGCCAGGGAAGGTCCCCAGATGCTGCGCTGAGCACAGTGAAGGCTCTGTCGCTGCAGGGCTCACAGAGCCATGGAGGAGACGGGAGTGGTGAGTGCTCCAAGCAGATGGTGGAGCACTGACAAGGCCTGCAGGTGAGAGGGGATGGATGGAAAGGATCAGGGGGTAGTGGGAAGAGGTGGGACATCGCCCTGTTCTAGGCCCTACTAGTCACCCACAGTACTTGGCATAACCAAGTGCTCTGAGGTGGGCAGGTCTCCTGTGCAGCTAAGAGTTTCTGGAGGGCTCTGTGGGCTGGACCTGGGGCTTCACTAGGGAAAGGCCTGTCTCCTACGTGCTACTATCTGGAAAGTGGCCACAAGGTGGCAGCAGAGGATCAGTGGGGTCACCCACTCAGGCTCTCAATGCACAGATCCCCAAGGAGCCCCGGCAATCTGGTTGCGGCCACACCTGTGCCAGCCCCTGGAGCAATGCAGTCCCTACTCCCACAGGAGGGGGTCAGGGCAGGGGTGTCAGATGTGCATGTGTGTGGACATGACTGTGTGCACATTTGTACATAAGTGTGTACATGTGTGGGTGTCTGCATATGAGTTTGTGTGTATATATAAGTATGTGTCTATGTATGTGCACGTACCTGCTAAGTCAGTCTGAAAAGAATTTTCCTACCCTGGGTATCTAAGTCCTCGGCATGCCTTTTTTTTTTTTTTTTTTTAAGATTTATTTTATTATTTGAGAGACAGTAAGAAACAGAGAGAAGGGGGAGGGCCCAGAGCAGTCTCCATAGTTGTACAACATTAATTGTGACACAGTTTCATTCCACACAGGTAGATATGGGGCCACTTGGGGCAGGAACCAAACCGGGGGCCTCCCACATGGGAGGCGAGAACCTTTGCCACAGGGCTTGGTGTTAACAACTGCACTACAATTCAGCATATGGAGTTTGCATGGGCCGGGGCTGGGAATCAAACCCCAGACCTTGAGATTGCAAGGCAAGCGCTCAACCTGCTGAGCTCTCCCGGCACTCCCTTGGCCTGCCTTTAACAAGAATCCTGTTAGGCCCATTTAGCACGCACCTTCTACCCTTGGCGTCTCCTCTTTGTCCTTTTCCATCCCCTGACCCCTCTCACTCTGCTCCTTGACTATAAATCCACAACACTCTTTGCTGTATTCAGAGTTGAACTCAGTCTCTCTCCCTATTGCAATAGTCTTGAATAACATATTTAGCATTTTCACACGTGTCAGGATAATTTTTCTTTAACAAAGCAAGAGCAAAGAGTGGAGTGAGTGAGGGAAATGTTGGAAGAATTAAAATCAGAGAAGGAGGGAGCAGGCTATGTGATTCCAAAACTCATCTTTGACCTCAGCCTCTGTGAGGCCTTCAGCAGCCTCCACCTCATCTCCCCTTTTCAGGGTTCACTGGTCCCAGCTCAGCCCCCACTCTGCAGCCAAAGTCTCTTCCACAGCCCAGACTTGACCGCATCCTTCCCCTCAAGGGCCCCTCACAGGCTGCCCAGCTCCTTGGCCTAGAGGGCAAGCCCCGAAGCCCAGAGCCTGCAGACAGCTTTATTTCACCCCATTCCCTCCGCTTCTGCCTCCCGCTCCCCTGAATTCCATTTAGTGTTCTAGGCCCAGCCCAGCCCTCACCTCCTCTAAGAAGTCTTTCCTGGCTCTGCACACCCTAAACCCCCCACTTTACAGTCCAGCAGGGTTGGGTCTGCTCCCATGGCCCACCCGTCAGTCTCCCTAATGGCAGGGACTACCCACGGCACCCTCACCCCGCCACTCTCTCCAAGTCATGGGACAGGAAGCAACTCTGCCATCTTGGATGGTGTGGAGACAGGAAATGGGCCAGGAAGGACTCTTCTGATCCTTCTTGGCTGGTGTGGCAGGAATAGGTGGCACTGTGGCCACCGTCACTGAAACTCTGGGTGCTAGAACTCCTTGCGTTTGGTAGTAAAGTGTTCAGAAGACAGGCTACGGAGCCCAGCTGCCTGAGTTCAAATCCTGGATCCACCACTTAACAATTAGGCGACCTTGGACAAGTTACCTAGCTTCTCTGTGCTTTGTTTCCCTGTCTGCAAAATGAGGATAACAATAGAGTTGTGGTGAGGCTAAAATAAGGTAGCACGTATGTGAAGAACATGGAGTTCGGCACCTGGCACTGACTTAAGGCTTATAGAGTTATTAGCTGTGACCATTACAACTGGGTTCAAATCTAATGGCATCTCTGTGACCTTGGACAAGTCAGTGAACATCTGGGCCACCAGTGTGCTGGCCACATACCTGTACATACACACATTCTGTGTGTTCATTTGTTTACTGCCTTCCTTCCCCATCGGAGGCCTGAATAGAAACTCCATGAAGGCAGAAAGTTCACCAGTGAAGTACCAGCTCCTAGCAAAGTGCTTCAGATAAGAGGTACTTGCTAAATAGTTTGCAACTAAATTAACAGATGTGGGCTTTCTTCATTCATAAAACGCTAGGTCATAATAACCCCTGTCTCACAGCGGGAGAGCATCCTGAGAGGACTGTGATCTTAGAAGTGGACACCAGGGGGCAGCACAGGACCAAGACATTGGTGGCCCTTAAACCCTCGCCCAGGGGCACTGAAGAAAGGGACCCTCATGCTGCTCATGCAAGGGGTGGGCTGGGCACCTTCAAACACCACCCTCCGTGCCCAGGGCGGCTCTCCCAGGTCAGAGCCACACACAACACTCCTTTCACCAAGCCTTAACCAGCTCGTAGAAAGGTAGACAGACTGTCACTTTCACGGTGCTCAGAGCCGGCGAGACAGTCTCTAAACAAGTAATTCAGTAATTACTTTAATTCAAGTAGTTAAAGTAAATAAGGGTGTGCTCTGAAGACGGCATTGAACACAACGGTCCTGTGTTTTCAGGCTGAGATGTGATGGGTATGCAAGTTAACCAGGGGAAGAGAGGAAGAGATGGAGAGGGCTGTTAGGCCAGTGCAAAGGCCCTGAGGCAGGCAAATGCAGAGCTCCTTCGTCTTTGGCCCAGAGGAAGAAAGCGGCTGCCTGAGACCACACAGTGAGAAGCAGGGCCAGGGCCGGAGCGCGGCTTTCTGGCTCCGCGTCCGGGCTCCTCGCTTATCCCCGGTTCCCCTTCCAACGCGTCTCCTCTCTGCTGTAGCAGCAGCAGCTGCTGCCTCAGAGGAATTTTGGCCCTGATGCTGCCTGACCCCACTTCCCCAGTGTATGAGCTGAGGAGAGATTTTAACCCTGATGTCTAGACTCAGGCAGGGACCAAATGTCCTGCTCACATGGGGCTGATAAGAGCCTCTTGGGGAAAATGAGGCAGACTCCTCGGTGATCACGTGTCCGTGGACAAGGGGATATCTGGGTGCTGGCAGAGCCCAGCCTGGCGGCTAAGAGGCTGAGAGCATTGGCTGAGAGTCAGAGACACTTGGGAAGTTTTATTTAAAACTGAGCCGCCTCTAGATGAGCATTCCAGGGAGGCTCAGCCGGGACACGGCAACCCGGCTTTATCAGCGTAAGATACGGCTGTACTGGAAACAGAACAACTCCTGAACCCAGCAGGCAAAAAACCACAAAGCTGCATTTCTCCCTCATACAGAGCCCACCGCAGGGGTGGGCAGGCCCTCAGGCGGGCTCAGCGTGGCCCCTGCCTAGCAACCGGGGACAAGAGCGCAGGGAAAGCAGAGTGTCCGCCGTTAACTGCCTTCACCTGGTGGTCACCGCGAGGCGTGTGACCTTGCCCAGGCTCAAGGTGGTTTGGTGCAATCATCGCACAGGTCAGAAAAGGAGAAGATCTAGGGGGAGCAGCATTCACATCCGGCTACCCACCGTGTGGCGGGACAGTCAGAGGCGCGGGGCCTGGTAACCCTCACTTAGCTGAGCGGTCCACACAGGCTGGGCCTGGGGCAGCATCACCTGCGAGGGGCAGTCGGGTTATTTATCGGGCCTTAACTGTTGGCCCATGGAACCCCCCAAAACACTGTAGGTAGGCACCCATATTCTCCCGCATTTTACAGATGAGCAAAGTGAGGCACAGAAAGGTTAAAGCGGTTTGGCCAAGGCCACACAGCATGTCAGAGGACTTAGGACTTGAACAAAGTGTTCCCAGTCCTAGATCAGAGCTGTTTCTCTCAATAGATCTCATCAGCGAGGTTACTGAAGAAAGTTGTCCTCACCCCTGCGGCTGTGTCTGTTCGGCAGTCAATGGGAAGGAGCCCCTTGGGGCCTTGGGACCCAAGTTAACCTACCTGAGCAGGTGGGCCCTGGCTATTGTCCCCCTTCCTAGAATGGTTGGGGTGTCTCTGCTGAAAAACCTCCTGGCTTTGAGGCCCACACTCAGGCCAGACAATACAGATACCCATGAGCACCTCACCAAAGGAAGGCTGGGGACCCCCCGCAGGTCTGTCCTGATTGTCACCCTAACTTGTAATCGCCTGTCATAGCTCATGAAGTGCTGGGTGACCTTGGATAAGCCCCTGCCGTGGGCCTGGGCTTTCCCATCTGTAAGATGCACCAGAGGTTGGGGTCAGTCTCCAATGGCCTTTGGCTCGGAACCAACAAACATGAAGATTTGACTTCTTTCTGAAACTGAACAGATTCAAATACTTGGCTCCAACGCAGCTTCGTTCCTAATGCCCCCCTTCCTGGCTCTAACAACCCACATTCTCCCGGGCCCAGATCCTCTGGCCCTGAGGCAGATGCAGCCTGGACACACCTGCTTCCACTCAGTGTCCTCAGCTGGCCGCTCCGCTGAGGACTTAGCCCACAGCCCTGCGGGCTCTCAGGAGCGGGGAGGGACCGCTCGGTTCCAGTTCCCGACTGGAACCGACTAGGTTCAAGGTCCCTGACGGGGCTGCACTTGTAGCTCCCACACGGGAGCCAAGGGGCAGGGGGTGGAGGGCAGGACCCAGCAGTCTGGCCCAGGCCCCAATTGCTAGAGAGGAGGCTAAGCGGCAGCCAGGCCTGGTGGCGGCTGAGGGCGTCGGCTTCAGCGTTAGACAGACCTGAGTTAGAATCTCCGTAACATCGGTACACCACTCACCCTCTCTGGTTCCTCATTTGTGAAATGGGCCAGTAAAGTTACCAAGCCACACAGTCATTGTGAGGATTGAACGAGCCAAGATATGCCAAATGTCTTACACATAGCACATGCCAGGTAGATCGTAGTTGCTTTGACTAGTACTATCACTGACATCGATGTAGGAGAGAAGGAAGAAGGTCCCAGTTCAATATCTCACCTCTGATACATGGCCCCCAGTGGTGAGCTGGGGCAGATTCTGAATGCCAGTTATGGTCACCACACCCAGAGAGACAAGAGCTGGAAGTCCCCTGGGGGCTTGGCAGGGAGAATCAGAGCTGGGAGGCGAATGCAGCCTCCACCCGCCTCCACCCTACTGTGGGGACAGGACCTACAAGCTCTGACCTTCCAGTTCTGAAACTCCAGAGGGCTGCACTTCACAGGGAGGTTTTCAAATCTGTGTTCAAAATGAAGGTCCGTGGAGTGCAGATCTGTGCATCCCCTGGGGCAGGAGAGCCCCACGTTCTAAGTGAGGGTAGGAGACTACCCAGCCACCAGGTCAGCAGGCTGTCAGCCTGTCTTGGGAACCTCGTCCCTAAGTTGAGAGCAGCCTCGAGGCCCAGGCTGAGCATGGGGGTTGCTTTCTGTGAGACCCCACTTTGAGGCCGCGGCAGCTGCCGGGGACTGATGACCCAGAGGCACGGTGTTATTCTCCTTGCTCTGAGAACACAGCCACGAAGTTTCATGAGTTGATGCACAAAGATTTGCAGCACAGTTACAATGTCTATCTATCAGTGGCAGAATGAATCAATAAACGATGTCACGCAGTGGAATATTATCCAGCAAAGAAAGTGAGTGAATTGTAGTTACTCACCCAGCCTGGATGAGCGATGCAAACAGAAGATTAAGCCAAAGAAGCCAAACACACATAAAAATAGGTGCAATATGATTCCATGCCCACAAAGCTCTAAACATGGGCAAAACGAAATTGTGATTTAGGAATGCCTACGTAGATAGTAAAACTATGAAATATAGTGAGAAAATGATCAAAAAACAAGACCATAGCTCGCTCCAGTGTGGAGAGAAATGCACACAGTGGGTTCTAGGTGCTGATTATGTTCTCTCCCTGGACCTGGGAGGTAGTTAGGTGAGTACTTTAAATTATTTGTGGGGGATTGCTTAGTGGGTTCAGCGCTCGTCTTGCAGCCCCAGGGTCTGAGGATCAAGTCCCGGCCCCAGCCCGTGCCGACTCATATGCTGAACGGGGGTGTGCTTCCTATGCAGGAGGTCACTGGCCTGGCTCCTGCCCTGCACAGCCCTGCACCCACCTGTGGAATAAATCTGTGTAGAAAACCAATGATATACAGCTGTGGAGACTGCTCTGCCCCTCCCCTTCTCTCTGTCTCTCTTTGTCACTCTCTCTCTCTCTCTCTCTCTCTCTCTCTCTCTCTGTCAAAAACAATAAAAATAAATTATTTGTGAAACTGTACACATATCTTATGCACTTTTTTATATGTATAAAAGATTCCAGAATAAAAATTTATTAGCCAAGTTAGGCAAGAAAGAAAGTGATGACAAAAGTAATCAAGCATGCACACTCCTTACCCCTGTGGAATTTATACCCCATGGAGGGAAACAGGTGGGAATCCAATAAACACACCTTAAATTGCAGACCACGGTAATGGCAGTAAGGCTCAAGTGCAGGAGCACTGAGCTCTGAAGAGTGGATATGGTTGCTTAGGGATGGTGGGCAGGAGAGTTTGGAGGGGGCTGCGCTAGGGAAGGTCCACAAGAGAGAGCGAACTTGGCCTCAAGGGGCTACTGAAAAGCTCACGAGGCCAAGTGCAAGAGAACCGGAGAGGAAGTGGGATAAGATGAGCAGCGGGGAACGGTGGGAGGGGACATATGAACTGGGCTTTGAAGGTTGAATAAAAGTTCGCCAAGCAGAAATTATAAAATGCTCAGGAGCTGGGATTCTGTGTCTGGCTCACAGATGCCTAAGTGTATAGTTGTGTTTCATCAATACATGCTGGTTTCTCTTGGAAAGTGAAAAGTCACAGAATAGAAGACTCACTGTTCTTGGCCTCAGAGAAATGGGGGTGCAGGAGGTTTGGGGCTGGGGGAGGGAATTTCCTTGGCATCCCGGGCTCTTTCTCATCCTGCAGCACCCTTACTGGTCCAGCGAAGTCACTGGCAAAGGGAGGAGGGAGCTGGGAAGGGAAACTCCAAGAGAAAAGCCATCTGCTGTGGAAACAGCTGACACCCGGCCTCTGCCCCAGCAACCGCAGGGAAACCATCTCTTCCACGCCCTCACCCCAAACCCCAGGGTCTCATGAGAATGACAGCAACAGGCCCCGGGACACTGGAGCCAGACGCAATCAGCGTGAGCAGCCGTGGCTGTGGCGGCTTCAGGAATCTGGTTGTTAGTGGGCAGCTGAGGGAGCCACGCTGTCTCCTCTGTGTTTACTTGGCTCCACGGAGGGGCTGGAAATTCGATCTCCGTGGGGACCAGCCCTTGGTCAGCCCCTGCCCAGAGTCTCCGATGGAGCCCTGCCTGGCCTCTCCGAGCTGCTCAGAGGACGTCCTGGCATCTGGGGAACAGACCAGAGAGCAAGTGAAGGGCCTCGCCCAAACAGAAGCTGACTAGTAGCAGTGCCCCTCATGGGGTGCTTGTGACATGCCAAGCCCTGCGCTACATGCTTCACGTGTAACATCCCTGCGAGGAAAACATCACCTTTGGTTCACAGTTGGGGAAAATGGGCCTCAGAGAGGACAAGTAACTTGTCCAAAGTCACGCAGAGCTGAAGCTGGGTTGGAGTCTAGCTCCGCCCAATGCCAGTGCCAGTGACCGTAACCACCCTGCAATCCTGCAGCGTTTCCTGTGCCCGGGACACCTCTGGAAACCAGGGGCGCCCGCCAGGGCTCCGGCCAGGGGCTCCGATGGGACCCTGTGCATTCCACGACCCCACGCATGCAAAGTGCTCAATAAATGGACAGACGGAATTTGAACTTTGACTTCTTCTCTTAGCATTTGACGGGTTTTTAGATACTTGCCCTGTGCTCCTGGTTGCTGGGGACAGGGACCGTGTACCCAGTGCCAAGATGCCAGGCACAGTACCAGGAATACGGCTCACAGGAAGACCTCCATGGTTGCTCGGAAACCTTCCCTTTCCCGTGCTTCTCCATTCTTGCTCCGTTTCTGTGGATTTCTCTCAGCTTTGTTAAACTTGTTTACAACTTCAGGCTGAGTGTCTCTCACCCTAAGGGGGGATCAAGTGGCTGCTTTATGCGACTGGGCTAAGTGTCTGAACTTCACCCCTCCCGGTATCGTTCCAGCCGTTTTCTCACACTCAGTCCTGAGGGGAAGGAAGCGGCTGTGGTTTTTCCACGGAGAGGTCAGTGCCCGCGGCGGAAAGAAGGCGCCCACCCCTTCCCCCAGCCCAAGAATGCCGCTGGTACCTTTCCTACCGGAAATTTCTGCACCGAATTGCTTTCCTTTGCATTTCTTTGATGCAATAACTGGGCCATTCATTCACACATCAGGCCTTTTAGGGGAATATTCCTGAGCCTTCGTGGCTTGGGAAATTCCAAGGAACTCAGTCAGACCTCCAGGACCCTCCTCATTGCACAGGAGTCTAGCCCAGGCCTCTTCTTGTGTGGCTGGGAGCAAAGGTCACGCAGAGAGGTAGGTGATGGCACAAGTTCCCGACTTGTGTTCTCCTGTCCCCAGGCTGCTGGACTCACCTGGGGAGCCCTCACTTCCTGTCTCCCGAGGCCAGGCAGCCTCTGGCCAGCCCCAGAGAATAGAAGTCAGGCTTTCCACATAAAGAATGGCAGGGACCCAGTGGTCACTAGGCCTCCAGCCCTTCCCTGTCAATTTCCTCCTGGAATTTTGTGCCCATATCCTATGTCACCCCCTGTGACTTTGCATGCAGGCTATTCCTTGTGAGGTGACCTCAATGGCTGGGCCAGGGCTCTTGGTAAAGAAAGGGAAGCAATGTCAATTCAGTGTGCATGCACATGCATGTACGCAAGTGCACACACACACACACACACACACACACCACCTCCACATGTGTTCAGGGCAGCACCGTGGCCTCGTGGGTCTTCAGGCTTTCTTAGCACCCCCTGGCTCTCAAACCTCATGACCCATGCCGGGCAGCTCACCAGAAAATTCCCACAACGCTTCCCAAGACCTGAAACTGAGTCACAGAGTTAAATCCTAGAGCCAGGAGCCCCCTGTGCTTCTGAGCAGGACAGAAACCCTCTTCCAGTTTGTTGAGGGACAGGGTGCTCATGGCCTGTGGAGGCATCAACACCCCACCCCCCACCCCCAGAAAAGCCTCTGGAGGCGCAAAAGGAGCAGGGCTCTGAGGTCAGAGAGGCTCAAGTTGCAACCCTGACCCCCTTCCATGCTAGCGGTGTGGCCTCAGGTCAAGTTGCTTTGTCACTCTGAGCCTCGTTTCTCCAGCCAGGAGCGCCTGGCCCAGGAGGGCTGCACCCACCTTGGAGGCTGAGGCCCGGGACAAGAGCCCTCTCTCCCCAGCTCCAGATTTCGGCACAGCCGGCTCTGTGCCCACCCCCACCCCTGGAAGGCCAGCCGGGTGCCAGGCAGACACCAGCACAGCAAACCTCAGCCTGTCACATTTTGAGGACTCGCAGATTCTGCCTGGTTACCAGTCAGCCAGAAGCATCCATGTCAGGGGAGGTTAGTGAGGAGTGTGGCCTGAGAAAGTCTGCGCCGGCCCGACCTCAGCCTGGCAGCGCTCCGTGGCCGGCCCGGCCGTGGGATTCCTGCTGTCAGCTGCCCGGAGAGGCAAGATGGGAGACAGGAGCGGGGACCTCCAGAATCCAAATGTGCCAGCAAGCCGTGCTTTCCACATGGGAGGGCCCGCCGGGCCAAACACACAGCGCCAGTCCCGCCAGAGGCACAAGACCTGGGGGGCGGGCCCGGGGCCGGCCCAAGGGGAAGGACATGACCTTGACCGCACCTCCTACTGTGCGCAGAGCACCGCCACTCATTTCTCAACGAATTCTTATGATGACCCTGCAAGGTAACCCACTGCATCCCCATTTCACAGAGGACGAGACTGAGACTCAGAGAGGCAGGCCTGCCCGGGCCCACAGACCTGCTGCTGACTAGCTGTGTCCCTCTAATGGCTTCATTTTCTTCTGGGTCAGCAGGAGGCTAACACCCGCTTCGAGGCTTGTTCTGAGACCACACGCAACTCACGTGGGTTGCAGTAGCCCGGTGCTGAAAATAAAGCTCTTGGAACTAGCAGGTTGAGCAAGCTACACGGGAGGTAGAATCAAAACCACAACTTGACTTTGGGGTCTCGCTATCTCTTTAACCCTCTTAGTGCTGCTCCCTTCCGCCAGCGAGAAATGCAAAAAATCGGCCCATTGCACTCAAAGGGTTAAAATGCAACCAGCAGAAAGCTGGGATGGCTCAGTGGTTTAAGCTCTTGCTTTGCAGCCCCAGGGACCAAGGATCGAATCCCAGCCCTGCCCGTGTGGACCCATATGCTGAACTGGGGTGTGCCTCCCAAGCGGGAGGTCCCGGGCCTGGTTCCAGCCCTGCATGGCCCCCGCCCACCTGTGTGGAACAAAACCATGTTGAAAACCGATGATGTACAACTATGGAGACTGCTGTGGGCCCTCCCCTCTGTCACTGTTTCTGACTCTCTCTGTCTCTGTCAAAAACAATAAAATAAGTCTCTAAAAAATAAAATGCAATCAGTGGGGTAAACTTCAGGATAGGACAATTCTTCTGCTCAGTCTTAGGTAGTGACAGTCCTTCTGAGACAATCATGAGAATGCCCAGACTCATGCAGAATTTTCTGGTCCAAAAATAGGGACAGTGGTCAGCATGTCCCCTCCTCACTGATGTACCTCATTGTCCAGGCTGCTGATTCAACCCTGCCGCTGCCTTTCTTGTGCATTTCTGCAGGGATGTCAGAGGCTCCCAGCTGGGCCGGCTGCCCCCTGCCCCCACCCCAGATACACAGACCCCTTCACATAAAGACACCTCCCCCTCCTAGAAGATTCTCTTGGGCAGGTGAAGCGCTACAGGTCTGCAATCTTGGCCCACATCCGTTTCAGGAAAGACCCTCTGCATGGAAGGTGATCCCACCCCCACTCATCCCTCCCCTCTCTCTCTCTGCCCTGACAGAGGCCACTTGAACTTTCTCCAGTCTCCAATGGTCCCCAACTCCCAAGAACACAGGCCACACTCTCTTTAGGTATTATAGTTCATTAAAGTGAAAGAGGCGGCAGCCCCTCTTTCACCCCCAACCTTCTCATGGCCCTACCCTCACAACAAAAGCTTTCTTCAAAGACATTTCTCATGAATCTTCTCTCCCTCCCTCTTTTCTCAATGTGTTATATTCAACGTCCATGGCGTTCTTTGCCACTTTCTTGTAAATCCTGCCTTCAGGACCCTAACCAAACCCACCTGGGCATTGACAGCGACTGTCCAGACAGGAGGGACATTTTCGCCTCCCCTTCTGCTCAGATGGTAACGGGCTTAGGGAAGAGGGAAGGGCGGAAGAGGGCCTGACTTTGTGGAGAGGAAAGCATTGTTTTCGGTAGTGAACGGTAGAATTTTAAATCCATAAAGGACTATGTAGTCACTGCAGAAAAGTCAAACAAGCATAAAGAAAAACCATGAAAATTACCCCTAATTCCATCGCCAGAGGCAAATGCTATATAAAAAAAAAAAAAATGCAGTCAAACAAGAGAGCAGTCTGTCCACAAAGATGGCAGCATAATTTATGAAGATAATGGCTGTCTTTGTTTTTCCCTCCGAATGGCTTCTGCCACCTTCTCCATTGTAGGAGGCAGCCTGCTTGTGACCATATCCCTGGCTTGGGGTTAGGGGCAGGTCCTTTGTCAGAGCTAAAGGGAGTCCCTGCCTCCATCTGTTGTGAAAATCTGAGTTCACAAAGGAGTCTGTATTAAGTGTCCTAGAGGAACAGTTTAGAGAGTTGTGGCTCTAAGACCAGAAAGAAGGGATTGGGGGGAGGGGAAGGAGGGGGAGGGGAAGGAGGGAAGGGGAGTAAGGAGGGGGAGGGGAAGGAGGGAAGGAGGGGCAAGGAGGAGGCGGGGCTTCTAATCAGAAATGGAGGCTGGGCCAGAACTAGGTGGCTGTGAGGATGTTCATGGAAGATGAACCCCAGAGACCCCCAAAACCCCCACCTAGGAAGCAGTAGAGACTAGATTGAGGGGAACATGAAGGCCCTCTTACCCCTGGCCAGTGTGGACAAAGAGCAGAGGGAAGGACCCCCCTCAAATGACTGAGATTGAATTCCCCACTGGTCCAGTGGGCTGGACTCTAAGTCAGATCTAAGGTAATTTCTAAAATAGTGACAGACATGGCATTTCTTACATGTCTGCCTTTGTGGTTGATATCGTAAACCTGCCATTCTTCGTCTCTCGTAATTTTTAGAAATTATAGTATGTATAGATTATAGAACAGACTGCAGGGAGATTTTGTGTCATTTTTCCCTTCAAAAAATCATGAGCACTCTCTTCTATCATTGAATATACTTTCAATTAATTTTTGAGATGTAATTCACATAATATAAAATTCACCATTGTAAAGTGTACAATTCAGTGATTTTTAGTGTGTTCACTATATTGTACAGCTATCACCACCAATTCCAGAGCATTTTTGTCTTGAAAGAAACTGGTACCTAGAAGCGATTAGTCACAGTTCTCTCTCCCCTCCCCTTTTGGCAATGACTGATCTACTTTCTAGCTCTACAAACTTGCCATTCTAAACAGGTCATATAAATGGAATCGTGTCTGGCTTCTTCCATTTAGCATGTTTGTGAGGTTCCAGGTTGTAGCATGTGACATACTTCCTTTTTATGGCTGAATAATATTCCATTGTATGTACATATCACGTTTTGTGTATCCATTCATTAGTTGATCAATATTTGAGTCATTTCTATTTTGGGAATACTATGGATAATGGTGCTATGAGTATCATGTACAAGTTTTGGTAGGAACTTGTGTTTATTTTTCTTGGCTATATACCTAGGAGGAGAATTGCTGAGTCATATGGAGATTCTATATTTAGCTTTTTGAGGAGATGCCAGGCTGTTTTGCATAGTGGACACACCACTTTACATTTCCATCAGCAATGTATGAAGATTCCAATTTCTCCACATGCTCACCAAAACCTGTTTGTTTTTCTTTTCTTTCTTTTTTTTTTTTAATTATAGCCATCCTTCTGTGGTATCTCATTGTGGTTTTGATTTGCATTTTCCTAATGACTAATGGTGTTGGGCATAAATGTGCTTTTCAATTCTGATTTTATTGGCCATGTGAGTTCCATCATATATTTTTTAATGACTACTTCCTTTTTTAAACTAATTAAATTTTTTTAACTACAGTTGACATTCAATCATTTGTGACAATGTAGATGAAACTAAAGGGTATTATGTTAAGTGAAATGTCAGACAGAGAAAGACAAATACCATATGATTTCACTTACGTGTGGAATCTAAAATATAATATAAACAAACAACTAAAACGGAAACAGATTTATTATGCTATAACGCATTTTTAAATCGGCTATTATTGAATATTCAATTTGCTTCTATTTCTCTAATTCACTAATGCATACAAGACTTTGTATATTGTAATTGTCTCTGATTTAACCTCATTCATCCATGTATTCACTCATTCATCCATGTATTCACTCATTTGTTCTTTTAGTCACTCATTTATTCATTCCACATCTAGCTATAAAGCTAAGCCAGGCTGATTCAAGGTGTGGTTGCATGGTGCTGAACAAAGTTCACGCCCTGCCTTCCTGAAGATTCCAGTCTTGTGATTTAGTAAGCAATCATGCAAAGAAGCCTGTCGTTAGAAAAGCTGACAAATAATATTAAGGAAAAGCGCAGGGCACACGTACAGATAAGTGTGTCATTCAGAGTGGGGGCCAGGCAAGGCCTAAGGAAGGAAGCTAGCCAGAGCTGCAGTGGAGGCAGGGAAAAGCATTCCAGGCAGAGGGAACAGCATCCACGAAGCCCTGGAGCTAGGTAAAGGTTTTACCTACTTGGGAAACTAACAGAAGACCTGAGTGACTGGGTGGATGTGAGGGGAGGAGAAAGTAGTGGTGAGGTAGAGGGGGTGGAAGTGGAAGGAAGATGGACTGTACTGATGGATAGCCAGCTGCCAGATGGCTAAATATGTAGACAGGTTCCCCGCCCACCCACTGTGTCATTTTAGAAAAGCAAATGAGAGATGACGAGAAGGAAAAAGTTGGGGAGAGAGGATGGCATAGTTAAAAGAATGGATTCTTGCCCTATATGTCCCTACACCAGCCAAGCTGAGTAACTACCCACTGCCCAGCCACTTCCGTCACCTGCATGCCTGTCCCCGCCTGAGCAGCTTACATGTGGGCCACCATACACTATGGTGCATGATCCTTCCCCATGTGGCCAGAGTCACTTGGATCAAAGGGCAAGTCTGAGCTAAGAGCAGCCAATCATGGCACCGGTAGTGGTCCGAGAAGTGGCCCCATTATGGTAGAATCAAAAATAAATATTTGTTCCTTGTTTCTGGTTCCTGGCACTGAAGTCCCAAATCCCGTAGAATTGATTGTCTTTCGTATGCTAATGAGTTGAGTCATGAGGGGGCCTAGATACGTTCAGAATGGGAACTGGCTATTTCTACCCCAAATCCTGGGAGGGGAGAGAGCTAGAGATTGAATTCAACCACAATGGCCAAAGATGAAATCTATCTTCCCTGTGTAATAAAACTTCCATAACCCCCCCCCCCACACACACACACACACACACAACAGGGTGGAGGGCTTGCTGGGAAGATGAGGTGCTTCTAAGGCCTCACCCTCGGCTGTAATTCGTCCAGTGCAATGCCACCAGACTCCTTCTGAGCTGTATTCTTTATAATAACTGAGAATAGTAAGCACCGCATGTTCCTGAGGGACTTTTTTAGTTATTCTAGCAAATTACAGAACTAGAAGAGGGCCTTGTGGGAACCCCCCCAAATTCATAGCCAGTCAATCAGAATGATGGGTGACCCAGGGACTTGCAACTGGCATCTGAAGTGGGGGGTACTCTTGTGGACCCGAGCCCTAAACCCGTGGGGTCTGCTCTGACTCTGGGGGTTCTTGTCACAACTGAATTGAACTGTTAGACACCCACGTGATGTCAAAGTATCAGAGACCAGGCATAAGAGCTCATCTAATCCATGGCCTCTCCTAGCACGTGACTTTCAAACCAATCAGGTCCTGTCTTTGTAGCCTTTGAGAAGCATACTACTCTCGGAGTCACTGAGAAGTTGGGCTTGAGAGTCAAAGCTGACAGATGCTTGAAGCAAAGCAAAGAGAAACCTTGAAGCTGCAGAAGCCAAGAGCTCAGAGGACCAAATGGCAGGAGAAATCAGGAGGCCAAGGCCACGAGGAAGCAGAAGCTCTGAGCCAGGAGAGGAGGAGAAGATGCCATCAGCCACAGTGGCCAGGGGAGGAAGAGGCAGAGAGAAGTGGAGCAGCCTTCATGGGCACACACTAGACAAGGCTCCTGGGGAGACAATGTACCTGGACCTGAACAACTTTTCAGTTCTCTGAAGAGCTTTCCAGACTCCAAGGGCCCTGGCCGAGCTGCAGTGGAGAGCCTGTTTTCCTCATTTCCGCCTGCATCCTTCTCGCTGGAAGTGATACCTGGCAGTATCTCTGCTCCTTACACACATCTCACGTTCCAGGCAGGTGGGCCTGGGCCTGGCTCAAGAATCCCCGGGCCCATTTGGCAGAGGGGAACTTGGAAATGGGAGAAAGCTCTGTCGAAAGACATTGAGCTTGCTCATCCTAAGTGGATGGGCCAGCAACTGAGAACAGGGGTGCTGGGCAGGCATGGTGGAATCACTGTAGGACCCTGAACAGATTCTGTGCTCTCTCTGGGCCTCACTTTCATTCTCTGGAAAAGTTACTGATTTCTATGTCCCATCCCAGGGTGTATCCATGACATGAGGGACAAAAATCATCTTTAAAAAAAAAAAAAAAATCTGGCCTCTTAACTATCCAATAAGCCAACAACTACTGACATCATTTGTTTAAGAAACACAACACCAAAAACTCCAGGTGATCAATATAACTTTATTATTAAAATCTGAAGTGAAAAGCAGACCAGATCAGAGTGTTTGAACTCCTGGGCTCTGAGGCCTGGTGGGAGGAGAAGGCTCAGGCCGGCTGGTGAGTGTCTGTCTCCACACCAAGACAACACCATTCGTGCTGAGCCCGACAGAGCCCCCAGGTTAAATCCCTCAGCACTCCAGAATATCAGGAGAGTCCGAGGTTCTGCAAAAGCTCCAGAGTTTGAGTTTCCAAAGGTTCTAAAATTTCCAAGATTTCAAGACTTCTAAAGATGGCAATAGTGCCAATGTTCCCAAAATTCTCAAAGTTTCAAAGACCTCAACCCCTCAAATTTTAAGAGCCCCCCCAACACACCTCGGGCCGACATGGAATCTGGCTTGAGGAATGTGAGTGAAAGAAATAGGCCCACCATCTTTATCTCCTGCTTTTTCTGTGACCTGGGGCTGCCGCCACTTGTTTGGGAGTGGCTGTTCCTAAGGGTCAGGGGAGGGGGCTGTGTTTTCTGAGTTCAGAGTGGTCTCCGTGGTTCCTGAGCAGAGTGAGTTGGATCTCGGTCCTTTTCCATGCCCCTCTGGGCCCCTAATTAGGCTGACCAGATGCACCACTTTAAATGGGACAGAAGACAATGGTACTGTCCTGTTTCAAATGGTACGTACGGTCAGCCTAGTTGAGCTCAATTCAGCGGGTCAGTAGGCTGACCGTATGTCCCATTTGAAACGGGAGAGTGCTGTTGTTTCCTGTCCGTTTACTACTATATGTCTGGCCACCCTACCCCTCCCCCTTCTCTGGGAAAGGACAGTCTGGGGCCATGAACTGAGAGTCCCACCTCCTCATCTATTCCAAAGCACGCTGCCCTCAGAGCTCAGTCTACCTCAGACAGAGGCTCAAGCACTAAGGAGCCCTGGAAGGCATTTAGCAGGACAGTAGCATGACCAAATCTGAAAGGCACAGGGGCCTGAGCTGCAACCCTGCCCTGACTGCCACCCCACCTACCAGCTGCACCCAGGTCATGCCTCTCAGATGCCAGTCCTCGGCTCCTGCCAGAGTCCTGGAGGCTCTAGCTGGTGGCAGGCTGTGACCCCCCAAGCCTGCCGGCCGCCTGGGCTTCCCACTGGCTTGGTCCTGCTGCTCTCTCTGCCCATCCCAGGCTCCGTTCTTCACCTCGTACCCTAGTGGGGTGTCTCCAGCTCCGCTTCAGCTCTGGTTCTGTGACTCCCTGAGCTGGACTCTCCTTTCTATCCCTGATCCTCATGTGATGACCACACGTCCGGGCCCCCGGGGAGAAGAACGCCTGCTCAGGCCAGTTCCTGCTGCACCCAGCCAGCATCTCTCCACAGCAGGCTGTCGTACGACAGCAGCAGGTGTGGGGAGATGCTTTGGGATGGGGCACAGATCCAGAGCCTAAATGTAACGATATACCCCCTGGCTGTGAACTCTGGAAACTTCCACGTCCACCATGGGAAGGGAGATTTTTCATTCCTACCTCTCCAAGTTGTAGGGAAACTGGGGGGCAGGCTGCTGGCTCTTTATTTTGTTAAAGGGGCCATCGGAGCACTCCACCCCCCACCCCCTCGTTCCTGCCCTCCACACACAACCCCCCCAATCCTGAGTGCATCTCCCCCAAGCAGCAGCATAGAAGGCGTGATGCTGCTGAGGGGCAGGGGTGTCCAGCCAAAGATTCGGTTTTCACACAAACACTAATTGTGGGTCCCAAAATGGCCTTGCTGGCTCCATTCATGAAAGTGGTATTTTTAGCCCAGGACCGGCTGCCTGTGGTCACTGTGGGGATGGCCAGGCCATGTGTCATGTCTGAGTGATCATGAACTCATTCTGCCCAGGAAGCAAGCCCGCAGGGGCCGGCTATGGGATCCTAGGGCTGCCGCCGCCTCTGGCAGGAGATAGACATTAGGAAGAACTGGAAGTTTAAACCTTCTTACCCTCAAAGGGTATCACAGGACATGGGGGATGGAAGCCATAATGAGCACACATGGAACATTTACTAGTGCTACATTCTGTTCTGACTTTATGTGTCTTACTATAACTTATTTAATCCTTACTACGGGGTAGATACTACATATTATTGTCCCCATTTTATAGATGAGGAAAACTGAGGCTGGAGTCATTAATTTAACCTACTTGAGTCCACAGGGTAGTTGTGAGTGGAGCAGGAGGATTGGAAGCCAGGCAACCGAGCTCCAGAGTCACTCTTCTTACCACCTGGTCACTTGGAACCTGGACCCTGGGTGGACAGTCAGCTACTGCCACAAGGTCCTCCCTCTTCAGGCCCCTGAGCCCAGCCCACTCTCAGCCCACAGAGTTCTCTAGGATTGCAGAGAACATCCAGTCCGACCGTCCTTTGGAGGTGAGGAAATGGAAGCCCAGAGAGGGGTCCCAGGTTACAGAGCCAGGAGGCTCCAATGCCCAGGCCACCTGGTCATCTTGTATCTGCCCACCGCTTCAGCCTGTCCCTGGTTCCAGAACTCAGTACCTGTGCTCTTTAGAACAAGGAGACTGGGCCCTGGGACCAGATGTGAGCCCTGCTTCTAACTCACTGTGTGACCTTGGACAAGTCACCTCACCCCTCTGAGCATTCATTTTCTCCCTTGTAAACTGGGAGTGATGGGTATAAATTGCCTGGGGATTCAATAAATGTGAGGTTCCTTATCTTCAGCTTTTTAAAACATTACTTAATCCCTCCTGTGACAGGCTGACTAGACGTCCTGTTTTAAACATGACAGAAAACAACAGTACTGTCCCTTTTCAAACGGTATGTAAGGTCAGCTTACTGATACCTTGAAGTTCGCCCAGTGAGACTAGGCTGACCGTATGCACTGTTTGAAACGGGACAGCACCATTGTTTTTGTCCCTTTGAAAACGGGACATCTGGCCAGCCCATCCTGTGAACAAGACGCATGGTGTTCACCTGCCCAGGGCTGTTTCTGGAGATGGAGGTTGGTGGGATTGTGGGCACTGTAACCGGCTTGTAGGGAGACATCTGGAGCAGGTCATGCCATGCAGGCCTCTGCCCAGCGCTCAGATTCCTGGCAGAAAAGCATGTGGCGGAAGAGCTGGGGGGGACATGGCCTGTGCATCCTGTGAAACAGGTGCCTGCACAGACATAGAGTTCAAGCCCAGCTCGGCCACATGCTCTCTGCATGACCTGGGGTCAGTCTATGCCCCTCCCAGGGCCTCAGGCTTCTAAATGTAGAGAGGCCAGAGGTCTTTGCCCTGATTTTCTGTGACTTGGCCAGGAGCTCAGGACCCTTGTGTCTTCTCCACCACACACACCCGTGCATGCACACACACACCCGTACACGCACACACACACCCCGCGGCCCAGCTTCTGGGCTCTCTCTGCACTGCTCATGACCTGTGAGGGCAGCCCCCCACCATGGTCTCAGCCCCTGAGTCACATGGCCTACAAGCTCTGCTCCCTATGGAGAGCTTTTTCCAATTCTGAATCCCAGGTGCAGGAATCCTGGCCAGAGACCTGGACTGGCCCAAGTGAGATCGGTGGTCAGTGAGCTGAGTCCTGGGTCACAGGCTTAGGGATAGAGCAGCTTCTCCAAAAACAGGGTGTGGATGAGGAGGAAATGAAGGCATTGCTAATTTAGAAACAAAACAAATCCACCTGGAATGTAAATTATTACATGGAAAAGTTGATCTATACGAATTCCTCATTTTCCAGAAAGCTATCAGAGGCATCTGGAAATGGGTTTAAAATTAGCAAGAAAAAAGAAAACTACCTTTGGGTCTCAGCTGTCAAAATAAAAGTAAAAAGTTCATAGCCTTAACTCATCATAGAATCTTCTTGTTCTCATTGTTTATTAACTCTTACAATACAAACAATTCTAACACATATGGGTTATGGGTTTTCCACTAGTGGGCGCTGGTTAGAAGTAAATGCTAACATGCCGTGAAGAAATATTTTAAAATATAAAAGTGAAAGCCAAACAAAACTTTTAAAAGCAAACACAAAGACTTAGCATCTTAGGGGACATTTAGTGCCCCCCAAGGCATAGTGATCACACAGTTTAGGAGTCCCCCAAAACATCATGCATACGGTAATTAAGGCTCACAGTGACAGCCCTAGGGCATCAGGAACCAGTAAAATTGTGTTCTCTGACCTCCATTTAGGATGACATAAATAGGTAACACATTGTGAAAGACTTCCATTAATATAAAAAGGAAAAGAAGAAAAAAAAAACACCTTTTTTTTTTTTTAGTTTTTCACAGAGGGAATAGACCTCATCTGGAAAATGCATTCTTGCGGAATAAATGCAGTTATAAATGATGTATGACACCCCACAAGGGTTTACAAGCCAATCCAACCAAAATAATAAATGGCACATTTTGGAAACCAAACTCGGTAACTAGCAGCTAGAGTTTCATCGTGGCAGGAATAAAGTGCTTTAACAGTGACTTCTCTTCAATTGAGGACCTCAGGGACCTGGCCCAGGGCTTGATAGCAGATAATTTTCAGGAGCGATGCCCCTGTCCTGACCCATCACATCATGTTACCCTCTCGCCCCGGACAAGACCCTCCTACAGGGTAGGATGGGGAAATGGAGACCTTGCCTAAGTGTAGGGTGTTCAAACTTCAGGCCCAGAGGGAAAATTCTGGGTCTCTGGGGGCAGTGGGCCCCTAAAGTTAAGGACATTGAAGTCACTTGGAAGCTCATAAAAACTCCAGGACTTCTGGGGGAGGATTCAAGGATGCACACTCTTCAGTGCACAGGAACACTGTTCTTCCCACTCTGCAGATGGGAAAATTGAGGCCCAGAAAGGAAGTGAGCAATTGCTTGAAGGCACACACAGCAAGTCAGAAGCTGAGCTGGCCTCTGGCCTGCCCAGGGCTTCTTTCCACCAAATTCCGCCTGCCCACAAACTGCCTCCCGGGGCTGCTTGCATTCCAAGGAACCTTGTAACAGGAAAGGAAATGTCGGCCGTGCCTATTCCGATGTTTGAGTGCCCAATGTGACTCCAGGTTCGGCCAGATGCAGCCCTCAGAGCCTGGGCTGCCAAGCGGCGTGAGCCTGGTTTTTCCAGATGGGGTTGGGGATGAGATTACAAAAACACAGCATTTATTTTTATTGCCCCAAGAAAATAAATCGGCAGTTTTGTTCCAAGAAAAGTGGTCAGAGGAAGCAGTGTTCCTAGCCAGGAGGAGGTCCTGGACCCCTGCCAGCCCCTTGCAGCCCCCTCTGGGCTACCTTGACATCCTGAAGGTGTTGGGCATACATTCGGGGCCTCAGACAAAGCCCCTTTGGGTTTCAGGTTCAATAACCCTCCCCTGCAGACAGTGGTGGCTATAGACTCTGAAAGTAGGGTGTTACTTTAGTTCTGGGGATGAAAGAATTTTCCCAGCCTCTCCTATTGTCCCCACTCAAAAACATGTCTACAAATGGCGAGTGGTGGGTTCGTGGTTGTTGCCACCTTCCACAACTACGGCAAGAAGGTTTTGCTCTCTCCTGTGGGTGGAAAGGGACATTTGGCAATAGCTAGCTGGGTGTGTTTTGGGGTTGTCACAGCTTGGGGGAGGTACTGCTAGCATTCAGCGCGTGCTGGCCAGGAATGTTGCTAAATCTTCTACAATGAACAGGACAGCCCCGCATCAAAGCCCACATTGCCCAAAATGTCAACACTGCTGAGGCTGAGGTGCTCTGAATTAAGAGTAAATGGCCTGGATGTTAGGAGTCTGGTTGTGAGCCCAGGTTTTGCTTCTAAATGCTGGGTGAGCCTGGGCAAGGCCCTGCTCTCTCTGGAAGCTTTCTCTGGGGCCCTCACCATTTGGGTCACTTAGGGGTCCTGCAGGATTCAGGAGGCCAGGAAGCCTGAGACAATGGGTCTGCCTCCTGCACCTCCATGCTCCTCAGAGGAGCTGCAGGGGTGGGGGTGAGTCTGTTCAGCACCCCCATGCCTGAGGGGTGGACAATCAGCTCTCCTGATCCCCTCCCCCAACGCGCAATATCTGGAACTCCTGCTGCACCAGGAACGGAAAAATCATTATCCGCAGATGACATCACCTTGCAAAAATGCAAGTGGGTGGTTGCAGAGCTCCAGGGAAGGGGTGGGGAAACGAGGGCTCCAAGTTCAGAGCCTGCCAATCACTGGTCACACCCGCATCTAGCACCTTCACGAATCTCAGGACAACCCTGGACAAGCTACTTAGCTTCTCTGGGCTGTGTCCTCTCATCCCTGCAGTAAGAGGCTCGACTTGGGGATTGCACTTTCCACTGAGAGAGTCCAAGATCCTGTGACTCTTCTAGGGCAAGTCTTGGAGGACCTCAGGGCTGTAGGTGAACAAAGCTGCTCACCAGGCCCAGGGAGCCCCGGGTTGGGAGCAAGGAGGAAAGGAACAGAGCTATCCTGGAGAGCTCAAGATGCTATCCAAATGCCCAACAGCATGTGGAATGATAGACCACACCACTAATCATTAAGGGGGTGCAAATCAAAACCACTATGAGAGCAGCGCACACCCATTGGGACGGCCACTATCAAATACAATATAAAATAAATGAGCAAGTCCTGGGGTAGCTGTGGAGAAATCAGAACCCCGGTGCACTGCTAATAGGGATATAAAATGGTGCAGATGCTATGGAAAACGATATGGTAGTTTCTCAAAAGGTGAAAAATGGAGCTGCTGTAGGATTAGCCATCCTACAATATGAATATGTATCTGAATATGTATCGAAGGGAATTGAAAACAGGGTCTCGAGGAGGTATGTGTACACCATGTTCACAGCAGCGTCACTCACATCCAAGGTCCCAATCTACCTCTCTCCTCTGACCTCCCTGTGTGCCCCCACCTGTGCCTTAGATTCTGGTCACCACACAGTCCCCACTGTCCCCCACTCCACGCTTTTGGTGAAGCTAGTCCCTCCTCCTAGAACTCCCTTCCGTGTCTCCTTCCTTGAAAGCCATCTAAATGTCACCTGCTCCAGGAGCCTTCCCGCCCGCGAAGACGGCACGCTCGGACGTGGCCTCTCCTCCTCTAGGTCACCAGAGGACTCCCTTAGGTTGGCTCTGGGCACCTCGAGTGGCCCGCTGTCTCCCCCAGGAGATGGGGATGTATCTGGGAACGAAGTCCAAGTCACATTCACCTCTAGTCATCTGTCCTCCTCAGCATTGAGAGCCAACAGAGAAAGACCTAAGTGACCCTGGTGCCTTGAGCCCACACCAGGACCAACAGACAGGCTGTTTGGTGTGTGTCGGACACAATCCGGCTGGGAGGTGGCTGGAGGCTGCACCTAGCGCTGGACACGGCATGGGTCCCGCCTCCATGCTGTTTTGATTTGCCTTCTCTGTTGGCTCAGGCTGTGGGGACCGTTCTGAGCCACAGCTGGTTTTTATTGCATGAAGTCTCAAAAAAAGGCCTGAGCATATTTTTAGAGAGAAAGGGAAAATATTTTTTTTTTTTTTTTTTTGCTTTCCTGACCCAAGATGAAGGCTTGCTCCAATTTTCCATCTGCTCTCCCGGCTGGCTGGAGCGGGCGGGAGTTTTTCTGCAGGAGGATCCTTCAGGACAGCGGTTTATGAGCTCAGAGATGGGGAGGGGAAGGCTGCTGGCCTGACATGCGCCTCCCAACCCCCCCCCCACCCCCCCACACACACAGCCCAAAGGAGCACTCACGCAGCAGCTCATTCATGCACACAGCCCCCAACCTCTGATTCGGGAGAGGAAAGCCATGCACTGAAGGAGCAAGAAGGATTGAATGGTGGACCAAACCAGGTCCCTGCCACCCCCCAGCTTGCACCCCTGAGTCTTGGGGTGCACAGCAGTCTCACTGGGGTGCCTGGATCTATAAGACCTGGGCACGCTCTGGGACCAGAATAAAGGATGCACTCCATGCATCTTTGAGTGGCCGCTTTTCAATGGTCTGAAGATACTGTTGGGATGAACAAAATACCAAACATTTCAAGCATCACTGAACCCCCCAGAGCTTTCATTGAAATGCATTTTCTCAATCAAAAGATGCTAAACGCACCAGAGTTCTGCTGGCATGTGTGTGTGTGTAAATCTGTGTGATGTGTGTGAATACGGTCTGTGCGTGTGACGTGTTATGGAGTGTGTCTAGGTGTGTATGTTGTGTGTTTGCTTGTGTGTGTGTGGAATGGTTTGCATGGTGCCTGTGTGCTGTGGTGGGGAGTTGTATATGTACGCTGTGTTCCTTATTGCATGCTGTGTGCAGATGCTGTCATCAGGGCAGACGCACATCTGGAAGGGGGGTCGTGTTGGGGAGGTTGTCCCTGCTCCCAGCCTCTGGCACCCTCTCCAAAGTGGCACCTTTCTGAGATCCTTCCAGGACAATGTGTTAGGGAAATGAAGACAGGTAGAGAAGACAGTGGAAGGGCAAGGGGCCACTGTACAAACTTGCCCCCCTTCAACCTTAAACTTGCTCCCCCTTCGACCTTATGTCAGAACTGGACTTTGGCGATACCCAGTCCTAAAATCCCCAGCCCACAGAGCTGCAGGTGATGAAGCTGAAGCTCCCAGAATCCAGAGCCCCGTGGCCCAGTGGCCTTCAGTTCCAAAGAACCAGTGAGCAAAGAAGTGGCAAGGCTGTGGCAACAGCAGAGACCGTAGCAGTCCCAGCCGCGGTGCCCAGAGTGGACACTCAGGGGCCTGGGCTCTCAACAGACGTGGCCTTACTTCCCTCACACCCACTCATCAGGGGGACATCATTGCCCCCATCTCTTCAGAGGAGGCTCAGAGGGAGACAGAAGGGAAGCCAGGTCACTGGCAGCCATTGGCGGGGTGGGGGGGTCCCTGGAGCCAGAAGGGCAGCTTCTTGGCTTTGGGGATCAGGCGGGACAGTCAGGCTTGTACGGTTTTAGCTCCATGAGGGGCGCTGCCTCCTCTTTCCTGTCTGCAGGGACACCAGCCCTGCCCAGAGGGGTGGGCAGCGAGCGGAGGGGGACACGCAGGGATGCAGCACCCCCTTGCCTCGTCCTTCCCTGGCAGCTTCGCCAGGCCAGGCCCCCTTGTACCACGAATCCACTCTATCCCCAGACAGCTCAGGCTGGTAGCGGCTCACCCCCTACTTCTTGGAAACAGAAGCAGCCCCGCTCAGGCCAAGCGGAGCTTCTGGGGAGACAGGCTTTTCCTGTAGAAAGATGGGGACAGGCTCTGCCTCCCTGCGCCTCTAACAACAGCTGCCTCCTGGGACAGCTGAGGCACCACGTGCACGCGGGGCTGCAGAGTACTTGGCAAGGGCCTGGCCCCAGGGAGGCACTTGATGGACGTGTGTTCTGTTCCCGTCCCTGGCTGCCCTGGTCGGTACGAGTGACAGCAAGGGCTTGCCTGCCCCACGGTGCCTCCCCTCCTGGCCCCAGCAGCAGCTACAGAGCAGAAAGAAACAGCAGTTCTTGGAAAGCCACTGTCACGCTCTCCCAGGAACAAGGGGGACATTCGTCAAGATGTCACCCGATGACCACACCAACTGTGGGGCCTGGAGTGGCCCGCTGTGACCTCTCGGCGGCCTTTCACTGAGTTCCACAGTCCTGTCCAGTGCTCTTTGTCTACCCCCAAACCAGTAAAGGCCATCAGGCCAGGCGAGGTCATCTCACCTGACCTTCCCCTGCTCGATCCCGGCCACACACCTGAGGTGTGAAGTTCTCCTCCTGACCCTGAGCTGTCCAGGCCCCTCTCGGTCTGGCCAGCACCCCCTCGCTCTCTCCTGCACCTCTTTACCTCGCATCCCTCACACCTGCTGTAGCTGGTCCCGCACAGCCTCACGCTCTCGTTATCTATGGCGGGGTGGGGGGGGAGTGCTTAGTGCAGGCCCAGGCACCAGGAGACTGTTCAGGAAGCCTTAAGCCAGAGTCTGCAGACACACCAGGATTCAGCAGGAGCCCTGGCTTGAGATGCCACTGCCCTCCTCTGGCAATCTCTGACTCACACTGAAAGACTTCAATCACCACCTCCTCCAGGAAGCCTGCCTTGATACCCACCCCCAGGGCAGCGCGGGTGCCTTCTTCCCAAATCACCTCACCCAGATAGAGCGTTTGTGCTGTCCTAGCAGGACGAACTCACTCCAGTCTTCACCTGCAGGCCTGGCAGGTCCTCCCCGCAGTTCCCATGGAGTTCAGTGAGGCTCACGTCTGCCCATCGGTGCTCCTTGCTCTCAGCCCTGATGGCTGCCCTCTGCCTCGGTGGCCCTCTGGGCTCCATTCTGGAGACAGACCCCTCACCCCCTTACTTATCCCAAGGCCTTGCAATGCAGACATCATCTGGATAACAGAGTGCACGGACCTTCTGGAGACGGCGGAGAGCAATTCCAGTGCTGAGCCCAGAGCGAGTTCATGTTCAGTCACCCCGCACAATTCTGAGGAATTTGTCAACCATTCTCCCCCGGATCACTCTCAGCAGCTGTGGGAGGAGGGAGCTGACCTCTGGGAATGCTCTGGAAGCCCCTCGCTCTCCCCTCTCAGAGGCCCTCTCTCTTCTCGTGTTGTGATGGAGAACTTTGTCTGCCTGGCTCCTTGGGGTCTCCGAGGGGCGTCACTGTCTGCAAACATGAAAAGCAGCCGCTGTCAGTTACTTTAACTAGCCATGGCTCTGGACTGAACTGTGCTCCCACCCCACCCACCCCACTCATATCCTAAGGTCCTAACCCCCAGGACCTCAGAATGTGACTGCATTTGGAGATAGGACTCTAAAGAGGTGCACGAGTGAGTTAAATGAGGTCATTAGGGTGGGCTCGAATCTAATGGGACTGGTATCCCTATAAGAAGAGGAAATTTAGACACAGATAAGCTCAGAGGGCAGATGATATGAAGACATAGAGAGGAGGGGGCATCTACCTGCAAAGGAGAGAGGTCTCAGGAGAAACCACCCAGCCGACACCTTGGTCTCGGATTTCCAGCCTCCTGACCCCTGAGAAAATAAATCTCTGTTGTGTAAGCGCCTGGTCTGTGGCCTCCATAGGGCAGACCAAGGAAGGGAATCCAGGCGTCCGTATGCATCTCTCTCCTTGCGCTGCCGTCACCTGCTTATGGGCCTGTCTCCCTTGCAAACAGTGAAGTCCCTGAAGGCCTGGGCAGATCTGACCTGCCCGTCCCTCAGAGCCTCAGACCCACCACACCCCGAGAGCGTCGGAGGGCATTGCCTGGGTGAACACCTTCCAGAACGACCAGAATTCGGTTCATGGGCCCTTGACATCATCCGACGCTGGGCAGGGAGGGGACCTGACAGCACATGTCCCCTCCCCGTCAGTGTCTTCCCACCTGGTCTCTGGTTCCACCCTCAACAGCCCTGAGAGAAAGGCTCCCGTCCATTTTACAGACAAGTGAATCAAGGCCCATGTGACATGCCCAAGGTGACATGCACGGAGGCAGAGCCGTTAGGGAGGAGAGACCGAGGCCTGCGGGTCCCCAGGAGGACCTGATGGGGAGGGCTGGGGTTGGAAGGCTCTGCAGTGTCCTGCCCTCTGTCCGGAGACAGAGGGGACCTGGATTTAATCCCAGCATTCCCCTTGCTTGCTGTGCGTGAGCAAGTGACTGACCTCTCTGAGCCGAGGTCTCAGTTTCCCCATCTGCACAATGAGACTGCCAAATACGGGGCAGGGCGTGTGGTGCTCAGCATGGTGGGTGTGTGGCCCACACAGAGGGCCTGAGACATGCTGCTGTGGCGTTTTAAGGGACCGGCCTGCTGGAATCACCCTGCTGGCCCAGCACCTGGCCGCACAGGAAGTCTGACAAAATACCCGTGAGGAAGCTTTTCCTGCTGGCCCGCCTGGGGGACAGCCTCTGTCCCCTGCTTCTGAGCAAACCCCCAGTCCCCAACACACACGTTGCCCTCCACCAGGCCGCACAGGGCACGGGGCTGGAGCAGGATCAATGGCCCATTGTTCTACCTCCAGGCCCAAACTAGACCCGGCCTGCCGGGAACCAGCAGCTAAAAATAGCCCCCGTGGAGGGTTGGGGTCCAGCTGCTTATCTCACTGCAGGGGTCAGAAGCCGCCCCCCTCTTCCTGGCCACTGAGCTGGAGGAAGTCCAGCTGGGTCAGCTCACAGATCACCCTCAGGGGAGCGTCCAAACTCACACCCGCAAAATACTGAGTGGAAAATCGGAGGCTGGCTCTAATTCCCCAAAGGCAGAGCCGTGGCTTGTGGTGGGTCCAGAGGCGGGGCCTGGGAGGACAGGCCCTCCCTGGCAAAGCCAGGAGAAACAGGGCAAGGCATCGCAGGGGTCAGGGACAGCACAAGCCCAGGGACGAGGGGTGAGGCTGGACACGACACGCTGTGGGGAGTCTCCTTGGTGGCACTTGAGGGACACTCGGGCTCAGTCAGGCAGGGCCCTGAATGCCAGGCCAGGCTCCCTTGACCTTCACCTTCAAGGCAATGTCTTCCCTGGCCTGCCCATGGCTGCCTGCACTTCCAGTGGCCTCTGTGAGCACCCTGCCCTGAGGGAGGAGCTGAGGGCTGGTGAGGACTGAGAGGTGACTTTGGCTGCTCCTTCAAGCCCGGGAGACACAGGGGGGCGGCACCCCAGAGACTCTGCCTGTGGGCTGTGAACCCCAAAGTCAGCCTGCGGCCATGCAGGCCTTCAAACGTTAGCTTTCAAGCGCCTGCTCTGCCCTGGGGTCTGGGCTGGGTGCTGGGACACCGATGGCCACCCAGTCCCAGCCGCCCTTGAGGGGCTCACAGTCTAGGGAAGAAGCCACTCTAGGGTGCAGTCCCCTGAGCAGGGTGCTGGGACAACCCAGGAAAGGGCCTTTCTCTAGACTTGGGACGTCTCAAAGGTTACAGAGGAGCTGGCGGGGCAAAGAGTGGGCAGCAAAGGTGTTCCAGGCAGAGAGCCATGTGCACAAAGGCTCCGGGGTGCAGGTGAGCCGAGCTGGGGTGTATGGTGGGGCAGGGGGCAGGGACAGGGCAGAGGCTGCCCATGTCGTTGGGGGCCAGATTCCATCCTTTTCTGAATCCCTCATGGACACAAACACAGTTCATTCACCACAGACACGCTGGTGGATGAAATGGTTGGAAAAATAGGAGTCTACCAAATTGAGTAGATGAACCCATTTCCCATTGTCCCTGAGAATCCTTGCCAGGGGCGCTTGTGGCTGCAGTGTTTACCCCGAGATAACTCGTGGGTGACAGTCCTGACCTGACCTGACCTGACTCCCGAAGAAGTTCTGTGCTTTGAAACTTACCACATGAAGAAAACTCAAATACTGATCATCGTCAACATTTCTGTTCCATTGGGATTAGAGACAAGTTCTGTTTTGAAGTAACTCCAAGAACAGTTTTTATATTTTATTTTCACATTGAAAACCAGTCAGATTTGCTTTATTCTCAAAGAGCATGTTTATGTCAAATTAAAAGAACACAGCAGTGAGCTGCAGTTTTTTGTTGTTTGTTTGTTTTTTTCTAAATGGGAAATGGGTTCAATCTTATTTTGAACCTCAGAGCCTAGGAATTTGATCACTAATAATTCTGTAAGGAAGGCCTTGGTTTATAAACTGTGATTAAACTGAGGGTGCCGATAGGGCTCAGACAGCGTCTCGAAGTCTCTCCTGGGAGAGTCCAGTTAGACAGACGTGGTCCCAGGAAGGCCAGCTTGCCCTGGCCCATGGGCACCTGCGGCACCATCCCTCCCATAAGTGATGCAAAAATCCTTAAACTATTAGCAAATAGAATTTAGAACCATGTTTTTAAAAATATACACCGTTCCCAATGCAGTTTATTCCAGAAATGCAAGCCTGGGTCAATACTTGAAAATCAATCAGTGTAATCCACCATATTCACAGGTTAAAGAAAAGTCACATCATTATATTAATTGATGAAAAAATTGGGGTGGGGGGGAGTAGGGAGAGGGAATCAAACATACGGTGATGGAAAGTGTGCTGATTCTGGGTAGTGAGCACATAATGCGATGTATAGACAATGTAATGTAGAATTGTACACCTGGAAACAATGTAATTGATATCAATTAATGTCACCCCAATAAATCTAACAGCAAAAAAAAATGGATAAAATTCAACTCCTACTCATGATAAAAAAAATTGTCAGAAAATTTAAAATCAAGGGCAACTTCCTAATATGAAAAAAAAACTTCTTATACAAATATTGATGTAAATATAAATATATAAATAAATATGCTATACAGATAAAATAACTACATAAATAAAATAGCTTCCTAAATAAATAAATAACATCTACCAAAATACTGACTGCTAATATACTTAGTGATGAAAGACTGAAGCTCAATAAGGCAAGAAAGGGAAATAAATGACATGCAGATCAGAAAGAAAAACATAAATCTATGTACCATTTTGCAGATGATATGATAATTTAAGTAGAAAAATTTAAGGCATGTATAAACCCCCAGTGCATTTCTCTGTGCTACCAATGAACACATGGAGACTGAAATTAAAAATACTCAGAGTATCATTTCCAATCACTAAAAAAAAGAATAAAATACTTAGGTGTAAATCTAACAAAACAGAGTGTGTATACTGAGAACTACAAAGTGCTAATGAGAGAAATCAAAGATCTAAATAAGCAGAGAGACATACCATGCTCATGAATTGAAATATTCAGTATAGTAAAGATAACAGCTCTCAACAAATGAAAATACAGATTTAACTCAATTACTACCAAGTTCTCAGAAGGACAGTTTGTAGATTAGGCAACATTATCCTAAGATAGTTTAAAAAGCTGGGGGTGGGGGGGAGGAATCAAGTGGAAAGAATCACTCTATTTAATTTCAAGATTTATTATATAGCTATAGCAATCAAGACTGTGTGGCTTTGGTGGAGGAATAGAAACATAGATCAATGGAACAGAATAAAGAATCTAGAAATAGACCCATACATGTATGCCCAACTGATTTTTGACAAAGATGCAAAAGCAATTGAATAACACTTTACACCCACAAGGATGGCTATAATAAAAAAGACATAATAACAAGTGTTGGTGAAGATGTGGGGACATTGGTGCCCTCACACACTGCTGGTGGGAATGTCACATGGTGCAGTTTGGCAGTTCCTCAAAAGGCTAAAAAATATAGAATTTGTTTACAACTCAGCAATTCCACCTTTGGCATATACCCCAGAGAACTGAAAACATGTGTTCACACAAAAACTTGTACATGAATATTCATAGCAGCGGTATCCATAATAGCCGAAAAGCAGAAACAACTCAAATATTTATCAACTGATGAATGTAGGAATAAAATGTGGTATATTAATATATTACTTGGCATTGGAAACAGGTTATACACAATGGAATATTATCAGGCAATAAAAAGAAATGACGTTCTGATCCAGGCTGCAACATGATGAATCTAAAAAAAAATTAGGCTGAAAGAAGTCAGAAACAAAAGACCATTTATTGTATGATTCCATTGACATGAAATGTCCACAATAGGCAAATCTGTAGAGACAGAAATAGATGAGCAGTTGCACAGGGCTGGGAAGGGCTGGGTACAGAGGAAGGAATGACCACTAATACCTTCAGAGTTTTTATAGGGCATGATGAAAACGTTCTAAAATTGATTGTGGTGATGGTTGTACAATTCTGCGACTACTTGTATACTAAAAATCAACATACACTTTAAACAGGTATGTTGTATAATGTGTGGTTAGCATCTCAATAAAGCTGGGTTTAAAAAAAAAAGAACAATTCAATGGAGGAAAATTAGTCTTTTCAACAAATGGTTCCAGAGCAACTGGACTACTTCTGCAAAGATATGAACCTCAACCTAAACCCCACAACTCATGCAAGAATTAACTCAAAAGAGACCATCGGTTTACATGTCAAACTATAAAACTTTCAGGAGAAAACATAGGAGAAAATCTTTAGGATCGAGGGATCAATGAAGAAAGAGCTCTTAGACATAACACCAAAAGCAGATTTCCTAAAGAAGAAATGAGATAAACTGGACTTGTTCAAAATTAAAAACCATTTGGTTTGCAAAAGACATATTGAGACAAGCTACAAACTGAGAGAACTTACTAACAAGTCACATACCTTACAACGAATTCACACATAGACTATCTAAAGTGCTTTCAAACGCAACGGTAAAGAAAAGCAAACACTTAAATAAGAAAATGGGCCAAAGATTGAAAAGACATTTCACCAAAGAGGATGGACAAATGTCAAGTAAATACACGAAAAGGTGCCCACTACCCTTAGCCATTAGGGAAACGCAACTTAAAACCTGGATGAGCTCTCACCTCACACCTGTTAGAACAGCTAAAATAAAATATAGGGGCAACTTAACATGCTGGCAAGGATGATACTTTAGCAGTTTCTTAAAACTTAAACCTAAATTTACCATATGACTCGCCAATTGCACTCTTGGACAATTTATTCCAGAGAAATGCAAACTTGTGTCCACACCAAACTCTCCACACAACTGTTCACAGTGGCTTTAAATGGAATAGCCAAGAGCTGGAAGTGACCAAAATGTCCCTCAATAAGTGAGTGGTGAAACCAACTGTTGTGCACCCTACCTTGAAACACTAAGAAGTAACAGGACTGAACTACTGACCCACACAACTTGGGTGGATCTCAAGGACATGATGACGAGTGAAGAAAGACAATCTCATAAGGTCACACACTGTATGATTCCATTTATATGGCATTCTTAAAATGGCAAAATTACAGAGATGGAGAGAAGATTAGCAGTTGCCAGGGGTTAGGGATGGTGGGGGTAGGGGATGTGTCGGGGGAAAACTTCGTAGTGAAATAGTTCTGTATCTTTTTTTTTAAGATTTATTTTATTGTTTTTGACAGAGACAGCAATAGGCAGAGACAGAGAGAGACAGAGAGAAGGGGGAGGGCCCAGAGCAGTCTCCATGGTTGTGCATCATCAGTTTTCAACATGGTTTCATTCCACACAGGTGGTGGGGGCCGCACAGGGCGGAAACTGGGCTGGGGGCCTCCTGCATGGGAGGCTCGCCCCAATTCAGCATATGGGTCCACACGGGTTCTGGGAAGAAGGGAGAGGGAATATAGCTCTCAAGAGCATGGGTTGGACGCCAGCCAGTGCGGGTTCAAGTCCCATCCCCCTCTGATCACTGTGTAACCTTGCACAAGGCCCGGTCTCTCTGTGACTCAGTTTTCTTGTGTAAGAAATAGAGATTTAGTTAATAAAACACTTGTAGAGCTTCGACCATGTGCCAGGCACTAGTCTAGGCACTTCAGAGACATTAACTCTTCATTCTCATGAGAGCTACTTTTTGGTACAAGTACTATTCCTATCCCCATGTACACATGGGTAAACTGAGGCCTAGAAAGGGAAGTAACTTGCCCCAGGTCCAGGGACAAGAGCTAGAAGTTACCCCAAGTTAACTGACTTCAGAGTCTATCCTCAGAACACTACGCTATAGGGGTTCATAATACTAGCTGTCCACTTGCAGGTGTGGTGAGCATAAAATAAGAAACTGTCAGGGAAATCCTCAGCACCGTGCCTGGCAAATATTAAGTGCTCAATAAAGGGTAGCTCTTATTATCATCATCACCATAATTAATAACTAAGGGGGTGCAGGGGAAGAGTGTTCTACATGAAGGAAACTGTACCTACAAAGGCCCTGAGATGAAAGGCGCATTGGGGGACCTGAAGGCAGGCTTTCATTCTTCACAACTACTCTATTCGAGGGAACTATTAGCCCCCTTTTTAAATGAGGGCACAATGGCTCAGAGAGGTTGACTTGTCCAAGGTCACACAGTGACCTTTTGAACTCAAGCATCTGAACTCAAACTCAGGTGTGTCAGCCTCTAAACCCATGTTCCCAGTCACCGTCCTCCAGTGCCTTGCAGAAGACAGACTGTGGGGACGGAGTTGGAGTCAGACAGCTCTGAACACCCCTCCACCCATTTATCAGATTGGGAAGGTGAGGCCCAGCGAAGGGAGGGACTTGCCACAAATTGGCAGCAGAACCGGACCTGGGGCTGGGTTTCTTCCCCTCCACTCTAGGGACCATCAGCTTTGCCTTTTCCATCCCCTTCATATATTTTTATTTTATTTTATTTTATTGTTTTTGACACACAGAGAGACAGAGAGAAGAGGGAGGGCCCAGAGCAGTCTCCATAGCTGTGTATCATCAGTTTTCAACATGGTTTAATTCCACACAGGTGGGCGGGGGGTGTGCAGGTGGGAACGGGGCTGGGGGCCTCCTGCATGGAAGAGACGGCCCCTCAAGCCAGGGGCCGAACCGGGGGTGGGGTGCAGGGAGCGAGAACTGAACTGGGGGCCTCTGGCATGGGAAGCACACCCCAGTTCAGCATATGGGTCCGCACAGGCCGGGGTCAGGATTCGATCCTCAGTCCCTGCGGCTGCAAAGTGAGCGCTTAACCTGCTGAGCCATCCTGGCTTCCCTGCCTTCATATTTTTATATTTTTCCCATGGTCAAATTGAGCCCTCCCCTCCTGCCCCCAGGGGCTTCTCTGGCCGGTGGGGGCGGGGGCGGGGGGGGGGGCAGGGTCTCAGCATGTATGCCAGAGGTGGCAGGGGTGAGGACTTTACCTCAAGGGAGGCAGTTTGTAAACAACCAGCGATCCCTAGCTCGGCCTGATTAGAGGATGTGGAGGGCAGTCCCGAGAGGCATGAACCGTGGAGACTTGGAGCAAGAGGTAAATAGCCTGCTCCGTCCAAGTGGGCCCCCAGTCCTCTGGGGAAGTGGCTAAACTCTGTTTTTAGAGTCCTAACAACTCATTTACACACACACACACACACACTCCATACACACACACTTGGCCTGAATCCCAGCCCCTCACACTACACATAGCATCATCTGCCCCTTTAGAAAGTCCTCAGACAGGAGGAAAAGCTAGATTCTCCTTGTTTTCCAGGAGAGACCAACAGGAAGGGGGAGGGGCCTCATCCAAGGTCACAGGAGGGTTTGGGACAGATGGGGGCAGGCCAGCCACCTGACAAGGGTAAGTGCTATTCAGTTGCCCCTGAAATGGCAGGTGAGCCCACATGGGGCCCAGGACCCACCCCAACCCTCTTGGGGCCCTGCCTTTGTTGTTGAGTCACTGGCCATCTCTTCTCAAAAACTGGCCGCGAGGCCGATGCGGGGGCAGCTTCCCGCTGGTTGGGGTTTGGCCTGACCTCACCTCTTAGAGGGCTGGGTCACAGCCCCAGGCAGGCAGCCGCCTCTGCCCCCTTGCAGGGCTCCCCCTCTGTGGCTGGCCCAGTGCTGGGGGGTGACCCATATTCAGTATCTCACTGAGTCCCTGTGAGTCCCATGAGGTAGGTCATTATTCCCATTGTATCGACGGGATGGCTGAGGCTCAGAGAGGTAAGGCGGCTTATCACAGCTATACCGGGAATGAGAGTCAGCTCAGAACCCAATACCTCCACACACTTCAGCTGCCACCACTCCTTGGCCTTGGAAAGGCTCTGCCCTGAAGCCAAGGAGAACCTGTGGTCAAACCAGGAACCCGGATCCAGACCACTCAGTCCCTCAGACGGGCTGCAGGTGAGGCTGCCTGGAACTTACCACCAGGGTCCCAGTCCCGGCTTAGCCTCAGCGAGCTTGTTCACTCTCTCTGAACCTTCACCCCCTTATTTACAGAAGGAACACAATGCTCGAGCCTTCGCCAGGCCTGTGGTAAGGACAGAGATAAGGCATGAAACACCCTTGGTGTGTGGCCCTCGCGGCTATTTGTATCCGCAACCCGGTGCTGTCCTCCCCCACCCCAGCCGTTCCCTCACAGAGCGGCAGGGATCGGCCCCCCAGCTCCTTCCTCACCCCCCTCACTGCTCCCTCCAACCCAAAGAAGGGGTACCTCAGCGGCAGGAGGCCCCGCATACTCCCTTCCCTCCCACCAGCCCAGCCCGGGAGAGGACAGGCAGAGCCAGATGTTCCCCAGATGTTGTCGACTGGAAGCAAAACAGCACTGCAGCGGCTACTCCTAGGTCCAGGGGCTGGTGCTTGTGGGCCTGAGAGCGGGGTGGGAGAAGCAGGGGCCTGGGCAAGCTGTAGGAAGAGAGGGCAACCAGGGGGGCTGCGGGAGGGACCCAGAGAGGGGACAGCAAGGACGGGGACCCCGGAGCCAGGCAGGGAGGAGCGGGTGGGCGGCTGGAAGGAGTCTGAAGAGCGTGAGGGAAGGAGGGAGGAGTACAGTCTGAGAATGAGGCTGACCTGCCTCCGTGGCCCCACCCCCACCCCGGGACCCTGACTTCATAGGGAAAGAACTCTGGAACTCCCTAGTGGCTCCCAGGCCTTCCTGAGCTGGCTTGGGAGAGTACCGGTACCGGAGAGATGCAAGCAGAAACCCAAGAAGGGACCCGAGGTCCAGGCAGCAGTGTGGGCCAGATGGAGAGTCTGGGAGGCCATGTCTGCCGCTAGCCAGCGGGCAGGCCCCAGGTCGGTGGGCAGGGGCAGGGGCAGGGGCAGGCCCCAGGTCGGTGGGCAGGGGCAGGGGCAGGCCCCAGGTCGGTGGGCAGGGGCAGGGGCAGGGGCAGGCCCCAGGTCGGTGGGCAGGGGCAGGGGCAGGCCCCAGGTCGGCAGGGGCAGGCCGAAGCTGAGTCCTTCCCACTGGCTTCCAACCAGCAGCAGGCACCGCTGTGCCCTCTCCCCTTTTCACCCTTCACACCCTCCATGTCGGCTGACCCAGCGGCGCCCAGCCAGGCCAGGACGGGCACAGGGACAGGCTGTTCTGACTTGCTCCCTGGAATAGGCTGGCTTGGTCCTCCGCAAAACTGTTCCTGGAAGGGCAGGGATCTGGGGTCTGAGGACTAAAGCCTCCCCGTCCACTCTGATAATGAACTCTGCCACCTCCTTGTGACCCAGTAATGTCGCTCACAGCAGCACCTGCAGGAGCGCTTCCCTGCGCCAGGCGCTGGCTGGGTGTGATTTGCCTCAGGCCTGACCTCAAATCAGTCATTGCAAGCAACTCTGGGGGGGGGGGCTGCCAATAGGCACAATTTACAGACGAGAGAACTGAGGCAAAGGAGAGCACATGGTTTATTCCAAGGTTTGCAGCTAGAAGTCAGGGTGGAGCCGGGGGCTGAATCTGGAGGGCCTCTCCCTCGAAGGTGCTGTGTCCTCATCGTCCTCCCACCCCCACCCTGGTCTTAGCCTCAGTCTTCCTGCCTATGGGGTGGGGAGGGAGCCGACCTCCCAGCTCTCAGATCCCACAGACAAGAGACCAAGAAGCCTGCTCCTTCCCCTCACCTGTGAAAGAAACAGGGGGACCAGCCCAAACAACACTAAAGGTGTGGGGACCAAGGGTGGGGGCGGGGGCTGTGCCCAAGGCCCCCAGGAGCCCAGGTGGGGCCCAGGGTGGGAGGATCCAGGCGCCTTTCCCTTCAGCCTTCCAGGGTAGCCACAAGGGACCGGGGTGTGAGTAATGGAAACCAGGCTGAGGGGGGCCTTCCGAAATGGGAATTCCATCTGCCTGACTTTGTTCTCCTGGATGTTGGTTTCCATGGCAACCTGGGGATGGGAAGGTGGAGGGCCTGCAGGGGGGCTAAATCCCCAGAATAGAGAGGGGAAGGGGCATCTCCCTGTGGGCTGAGTGTCCCCTCCAAGCAGAAGATGGACTTGCTCCCCAATAGAGGTACATGTCTGTTCCTCCCCTTCCAGCCTCATGGGGGTGGGGGTGGGAAGTAGGGGGGAGTCCTGCACTGTCTACACAGCCAAACAGGGCTCACTGGCCAGGCCCAGTGGCTGGAGGAAGACCCAGCCCCGTTCCTGGAGGAGCTCACACTCTGGGCCAGGGAACAAGGGCTGCAGCATGTATTGAGCACCCTGTGTATGCCGGGCCCCAGACACTAACTGTTTCCTTGTAGGGGGACGCAGGGGTGGCCTTGCTCAGGGAGACCAGAGAGGGGAAGCAGGGAGGGGAGTGACTGCACAGCCCTGTGTCCTTTACATTAGGTCCCCGGTGGGCAGACCTGAACCCAGGACCCCAAGCAGGGAACAAGACCCAAAGAGATGGGGTCCAGCCCTTCCTGTACAGACCATTCCTGTGCCACCTGAAAGAGCCACCAGAATCTCCAGGTGTGGCAGCACAGAAGAGCAGGAACTTGCTGAAGGTCACACAGCCAGTTGGTGGCCAAGATAGGATGCCATCCATTAGCTGGTGGAGGACAGAGACCCAGAGTTTTGCAGCCAGTCAGGCTTAGGCTGAAGCCTGTCAATGCCACCTGCCAGCTGTGTGACCTTGGACAAGTCACCTTACCTGCCTGTGCTTCACTTACCTCATCTGTCAAATGGGGACAACACCCCCTCCCTCCCAGGCTTGCTGAGAGGAGATGACAAATGGGATGAGCTTGGCAGAGCGCCTGGCAGGGGCAGAGGTGGTCAGGGAGCCGCTGTGGCAGGTGTTGGCATGTCTATGGCTCCGGGAGGGGCGGCAGATGTGGCTACCAAGGAAGAGAAGTTGGGCCAACAGCACAACTACAACCCTCCCGTCTCAGTCACCCGGGGAAGCCTCAAAACCCGAGACACACAGAAAGGGTCGAGAAAAGAAATAACACAGGCCTTTTATTTGCTCCAGAACTTGGCTGCTGTGTAGTCGAAAGGTTTCATGCTTTCCCGGGGCCCCTTGGGGGACACCTCACTTGGGGGTGCTGGATTTCTGTGCAAGGTGGGACTGTAGCACCCACCCCTCCAGGCCTCATCCGTCCCCCTGCTGCCCACCACTGGGACCGGGGACCAGCACATCCCCTGAAACTGCAAAATGATGTCCACCTCCTCGGCAAGGTGGCTTTTCACAAGGCGTTGGTTAAAATATTGCACTTGTAAATTAGGAAAACTGATGAGGCAAAGGTTTCCCGTTACAGATGACGTGCCAAGCATCCTACTACTGTTTAAATAAATAAAACTCAAGGCGGGGGTCTGACCATGAACCCCAGTGGCCTCCCTAGAGAGCCCTGGGGCTCGGGCCTCACTCCTGCCCCATCAGCCAGTTCTTTAAGGAACTTGGTCAATGCGAGGTCTCCACAGCAGAGAGTAGCAGCTCCCACCTGCAGCTCAGCCGGGCCCCTGACCTGCGGGGCCCTCGGGCCCCCTCGTACCGGGGCAGTGGGGACCCAATGGGGCCAGTCCTTCTCTCCTCCAGTGGCTGGGACCTCTCTAGGTCCAGGCTTCTCTTCCAAATGTCCATCTGTCTGCCCGGAGACGCGTCCTCCGGGGGCTTGGTGGCCCCCTCTGTCACAGGGAAGAGGGGGACGTGGGAGGGGGCCCAGCCCACCTGGTATGAACCTGAGTTCTACTCCAGCAGCCCCTAAAGCGGGGGACTCATTTTTTTCTGGTTGATGAGGTCCAGGTAGAGGTCAGAGCGGAGGAAGCGTGGGTACGAGTCCTTTTCCATAAGCCCAAAGATGCGTTTTTGCGCCAGATCAAAGCAGCCGCGCGTGACGCTCTGCAGGTTGTCCTTGGTGTGCTCCCGCGTGTACGAGTCCAGATTTACCTGCAGGGGAAGAGGCGGCATGGTCAGGGCTGTGTGCACGGGGCTGACCCGGGGTGGGACCTAGCCAGCCTCTCGTCTCCAAGCCCCTCTGCTCCACTCCTTAAGGTTCAGAGTGGAGGCCCTCAGGTCAGCAGATTCAAGTCCTGGCTGGGTCACTTACTGTAGGACCTGAAAATACCACCAGCAGGGTCAAGCTGACCTGGTTCAAACCCTAGCAGCACTAAGCAAATCACCTAAGTACTCTGAGCCTCCACTGTCCTATCTAGAGAGTAGGAACAGTGGTAAGTTCTTCAAAGAGTTGTGCAAATTAAGCAAAGTCAAGCATATTCAATAGGTAGGGATCAAATCCATAGATGGTCCCTGTGACTTTGCACAGTGACCGCGAACAGTAAGTCCACACACAATAGATGTTAGCAGGTAGGCGTAGGCTCTCCCAGACGGTGCCTCATTTTAAAAAGGAAGAGAACAGTAAAACCGATTTTACAGGTTGTCATGAGGGTTAAATACAAGAGTCCAATCACAAAAGGCTTAGTACCATTAACAGGCCATTTTGTTATCAGTGAAGTTCAGTTCTTCCCAAGGCCCCAGCCGGCTTCCTTTCCGACCCTGGGCACGCGGTCCCTAAGCCTCACTCTGGCCTCTGCGCTTCCTGAGCTCTTCCTTGAGGCTGCCAGGCACCCTCAGCCACTGAGAGGTCAGGGTCTGAGCGCCCCCCTGAGGCCCTACCTCTAGCTTGTCCAACTCGTGGACCGCACGCAGACCAGGACGGCTTTGAATGCGGCCCAACGCAAATTCGTAAACTCTCTGAAAACATGGGATATTTTTTTTGCTACTTTTTTTTAGCTCATCAGCGATCGTTAGTGGTGGTGTATTTTACGGGTGGCCCAAGACACTTCTCCCGATGTGGCCCAGGGAAGCCCATGGGGTGGATGCCCCTGCCCTACCTCCTTGCACGCCTGGATGGCGATATACTCAGCGAAGATCTTCTTGGCCTTGGCTGCCATCTTGGACTGTGACTTGACCTTCTTGAAGTCCTCGCATGCCAGCCAGAATTCTAAGTTCTCCTCACTGAATTCAGTGCGAAGGAAGGCTTGGAACACTGCTAACCCATCTGTGAGGAGAAGCCCAGAGCCTGGGTGAGAGGCAGAACCAGCCCCTCCTGCCCACCCGGGACCCCCAGATGACTCAGGGTGCAGCTGCTGGGAGCTTAGTAAGAGGACCTGTGTCCAAGAGCCTGAGCCCTGGAATGCCACCTCACCCCCACCACGGCTTCTTTGTGGGCCTTGGCCAGGTCTCCCTGTTTGTGCCTCAGTTTCCTCATCTGTAAAATGGGGACCATCAGCCCATCTCCTGCAGCCCCGTGATGATCCCAGGGGGTCCTGTCCAGGAGAGGGCAGGCACATTCGGCCCAGTGTAAGCCCTCAGTTCGTGGAAATGTTTATTGTTATTCTGGGAATACGGGTATGAGCACATAGGTCCCAGCGGCCTCCAGGAGGTAGTGCCAGCTCCCATAGACAAGGAGGGGCTGGCAGAAGCCAGATCCAAGGCCAGACCAAGGGCTTCAGGCCGGGCTCAGCCTCTCCCAACAGCAAGGACGCTGGGAAAGGGGGAAAGGCAACCTCACCAGGGACAGCCGCACTGTCTGGTCTGGGAGAGGAAGACAGAAGAGGGAGAGAGAGACCACAGGGAGGGGGAACAGGGAGGGGGAACAGGCTGCGGGCCCCCACTTACATTTGTGAAGCAGCAGCTTCTCCAAGGACTCCCCCCACTTGAGGGCTTCCTCTGAGGTGGGCCTGAGGGGAGAGGGAAGGGGCAGTCAGGGCTGCCCTGTGGCCCAGGCAGGGGCTGAGCCCAAATGGGGAGCCCAGGAGGGGGCCCACCCTCTTTCTTGGGGCCAGGATCCTGTCTAGCCCCTACCTCCGCCCCTGCCTGGCAGCTGTGCCCCCAGAGGGCTGTGATGTGCAGGTACCAGGCCTCCATTCCACCCAGAGCTGGATCGAGCCAGCAACACCCCTTTCCCCGAGACCCCACCACCAGCCCTGCTCCCCCGGGGGAACCCGTAGATTAACGAGGTGTCCCAGGGGTGCCAAGGAGGACCTACTTGAGTGACTTCATCACTTTGTCCGTCTTGCCCGCTGGCTGCGCCCCGGGAGATTCGTTGCGCCGCCTGAAGATGCCCAGCTTGTTCTTCATGTCCTTGGCTCTGGGGGCAGAAGCACAGAAGGGGGTCGTCAGCCTGCCACACTCGGTCCCTGCACGGTCAGGGTGAAGAGGCTGTGGGCTGGGGCCAGGGGCACCTACTCCTTCATCGTGTGCCGCCTTTGGAGGTTCCCGTTGCGCGTGAGGTACATGCCACGGAGCATCTCTGTAGGGCACCCCACCTTGGAGACCCCCCCCCCGGGAAGCTCTGCAGGGAGAACCCCGGAGTCCTGGGCAACCGGCGGGCAGCTCTGGTGCGGGTGGCAGGAGTTCGAGCTGCAGGCGAGCGCTCGCTGGGATCCCACCCGGATTACTGCACCGCCAGGCATAGGCTGGGCTGGGACTGCGACGGGAGGAGCCAGGAAATGGGAGGGACCGGCACAGGGAGCAGCAAAAAAGGCTCCCTCTCGGCCAACCCTGAGAGGGAGCCCGTGAAAGGCGCATGTGTTTGCAAGGGGCGGCCTCTGGGGCCGGCCCAGGCAGGAAGCCAGACCCAGTTATTTGGGACTGGCCTCCCCCGTTACCATGGCAGCGCCAGGGGGGGGAGGGGGCAGGGAGGAGAAAACAAGTCAGCAAATTGCTGGGAGGGAAGGAGGGAAGGCTCTGAGCACCAGAGTGGCAGGACTGGCTATTTTTAGCCAAGAACTATCTTTAGCCTTGCCACTCCAGGAGGCCGCAGATTTCAGCAGTCGGCAAAGCTGCCGGCAGGAAAGGGGTTAAATGTCCCGGACTTCTGTTCACATCCTGCCCTTATCCCTAGACTCCCCCGACCCTGGGCACCTCCAAGAATAACTCCAACAGCTGGCCCCTCAGTCACTGGCTTTGGATGCTTCCATCCAAGAACGCACACCGCACCGTACCCCAGAAGTGCTAGTACAATTTTGAAGCTTGAATAACATCAGAAGTACAAATCCTATAAACGTTCAAAAACATCTTTTGAAAGTTTAATTATTTTGTTTTAAGGCACATTTAGTTTTATGATTTTTCAATAACAAATTTAAAATAAAATAATTTTGGGGGGGTCTCCATCCTTCTGATTAAAGATGAACAATGCTGACTGACACCAAAAGTTTAACATGTATGATCAACATCACAAAACTAAGTGAGTGTAAAAGAAATTTCAATGCTTCAACTTTCAACTATGTTTTGTAAGTTTGTCGTACTTATACTTCTGACGTGATTCAAGCTCCAAATGGCACTAGGACCTCTGGGACAGACATCCGTGTGTGTCTGAGGGAAGCAGTACCTAGTAAAGGTTAGAAGTGAGACTCGAGCCAGACAACCTCAGGTTCAAGTCCCAGCTCCAGCAGTTACCAACTGTGCCCTTTGTTGTCACCTAACCTCACTGAAAGTCAGGTTTTCTCTTCTGTGAAACAGGGATGATAAAATTACCTACCTACCATCCACTGGGGTCATTTCAAGGCAAGGAGAAAATACACATAAAGCTTTAGCACCACGCCAGGGGCAAACGTGCTCAAGCTTAGAAGCTGAGGCCCACATGTGTCCATAAGGTCTGGGGGCAGCTACCAGGGGATGGGCACCCTGCTCTAGCAGGTTCCAAGCCAATGAGATAAGGCCAAGGAGTCCAGGGATCGGCAGCCCCCCTGGGTGAGGACAGGGCCCCTCAGAGAGCCCTGGGGTGGCTGGAAGCGTCTGCCCCTGCTCGACCCCCAAGTGCGCCCACAGCAGCTCTGGGGACCGGACAGCTGCTATTATACAAAGGACTATTTTTGTTTGTGCATTTCACCTCCCCTAGAAAGAATGATTGCTCCTGGCTGCAGAGACAAGCCTGCAATTGCCCCCACCCCCAAAAAACCGGAGGGAAGGGGACCTGGGAGAGGAAGAGTTGCTAGGGCACTGGACCCCAGTGAAGGGCAAGGCCAGGGAAGAAGCTTGCAGGAGGCATCTGAGAAGGATCCCTCTTCTTGTTCCCCAGGCCCAGTTTGCACATAGTGGTGGGCACTACAGGACCAGGAGTGGAGAGGGCTCCGTGGGTCCCGCTGCTTCCTCCGCTGTCCCTCTCTGCAGTCTCCAGGGGTCCCAGGGGACCCCAGATTCCCCACACATCCTGTTAACCGGCTCCTCTAACAAGCCTCCCAAAGGAAAAGTGCAAGAGGCCCTGAAAGGCTTGGGGAGTATGAGATACACACCGTGGGCCAGCAGCGCCCCCTCCTGGCCATGCCCGAGACTGTTAGCATTCAACTGCTCAAGAGGAGAAAGGGGCACCCTAGGAACTGTCTTGTCTGTTCAGTCTTCTCGCAGGGACAGCAAAGAACTTGTTGAGGTCACTCAGCCGCTACAGTATTTGGCTCAGAGGCTGTGCCCGGGCCAGGGCAACCTGGCTGGTTGCCTCTGCTTAGATTCCTGAGGCTTCCAGGTACTGAATCAGCACCTTGCCTCATGCTGCGTGGATGCTAAAGACCGTTCAGGAAGTCTCAAGACCCTGCAGTTCACTGGTGTCTGTCAGGGCAGGACTGGGTGCAGCCCTTTCACCCCACCTGTACCCCAAGAGGAGAGACAAGCCCGAGGGCAGAGGAGGAAGAGGGGTGCAGGGAGCCTCCCTGATCACAAGGGTGAGGGCCATGGATTTTTCCAACATACAGGTTTTTGCTCTTTCTCTTCCGAGAGCCTTCGTCATCGTCCCCAATCGTGTCGGGTCCGCTCATCTGTGGAGAAAAGACAGGCGCGTTGGTCTGGGGATCAGCAGCTGCTGCCCGAGCAAAGAGAGGCTCAGGGACCCAACAGCTCCTGCAAACCAGCTTCCCCGTCCCCCAAAGTTCCCACCTCTCACAGAACAGGTGAGGGAAGGAGACCCCATGCCTGGAAGTAGCCTGGCCATGGAGTGCAGCTGGCTTGGCAGAGCCTCCACCCAAAGGGGTTTCCTCCCAGGTACCTAGGACCGGACCTGCTGAGGAGAAGCCAGAGACAGAGCACAAGGGGCGGGCAGTGGGGCAGGCCGGAGAGCAAGGCTTTCGTCAGGGTTCTGCTGTGTGACTCAGCCAATTGCTGTCCCTCTCTGAGCCTCTATTCCTTAATTTCAAAATCGAGATCATAATGACTAACTCACTCACTCAGGATTTGAGGTCTGAAAAAGACCTGGGATTGGTCAGCAGTGGGTCAAGAGAATCATTACACAGGCCTGAGAACGCCTCTCTCGCCTTCAAACTTTCCACGGCTCCCTAGGGCCCTCGGGATAAGGTCCAAACTCCATCGCACAATGTACCTGGTCTACTGTCTTAGGATCTGGGCAGAAAGTTCCATTCTAACATCAGTTACTATTCCACTTACCTCCCCAGCCTGACCCTTCCTCCAGCGACCTCCTCAACTCTGCCCTCCAACCACACTGAATGTCTTCACCTGCCTTTTCCCCTTCCCTCGGGCCTTTGCATGTGCTATTCCTTCCATGGAGCTGTGTGTGTGTGTGTGTGTGTGTGTGTGTGTGTGTGTGTGTGTGTGTGTGTGTGTGTGTGTGTGTGTGATTCTCCTACCTCCCTTTCCTCCTAAGACCCAGCCTCAGGAAAGAACTAGATCTCGGGAAAGCTGCTTAAATGCCTCCTCACCTGGGAGGCCCTCCCTGATCCCTTCCCCACTTTTGGAAGTACACCCCAATGGCTTGTTCCAAATCTGTGCCTTCCACTGGACTGTGAGTGCCCGACAGCAAGACCTTTCTCTATCTTCACTTCTGCCTGGGTCACCCTCACTGGGCCTGGAACACCTTAGGAGCTCAATAAAAACACTCGTGTATTGAATGAATCAATCAATCAAGAGAGGCAGAAAGATGCATCTTGAGACCCTCACTGCATGATTCAAAGCCTGCAACTTCATCCCCCAGATTGCAGCCCACAGATTCCACCCCCACCCCCTTGCCTTGGTCTGTGCTGTGCCCCCTTGCTGAATGCCCTCCCCTCTTCTCCCCAGGCTCCGCCTCCCCCAGCCTGCCCCTCCTCCAGACCACTCCAGACTCCATCATCTCTGCTGGGGCTGCCCTGTCGCCCTTGCTCAGCCTGTGCTCTCGGCTGTCCTCCTTCAGGGGAAACTCAGGGCCCCAACCATGCCGTCCCAGAGCAGGAATGCAGAGAATGTCTGAGACAGCAGGGAGCTGGAGCTCAGGGACGGATGAATTTGGACAGTATGTTCCCAGACAAGACAGAAGGCCACCAGGTATGGATCTCAGCTTTGACTCTTCAGTTTCCTCATTTGTAAAATAAAGAAGATGGGCTGGGGAAGCTGGGATGGCTCAGTGGGTTAGGTGCTCACTTTGCAGCCCCAGGGACCGAGGATTGAATTCCGGCCCCGGCCCGTGTGGGCCCATATGCTGAATTGGGGAGTGCCCCCAGTTCAGTTCTCACTGGGGAGAGACCCTGGCCCAGTTCCTGCCCTGTGCAGCCCTGCGCCCACCTGTGGAATGAAACTATGTGGAAAAACCAATGATGTACAACTATGGAGACTGTTCTGGGCCCTCCCTCTTCTCTCTGTCTCTCTCTCTGTCAAAAACAATAAATAAATCTTAAAAAGAAGAAGATGGGCTAAGCCTTAAAATACTGTGTTCTTAATTCTAGAAAGAAAAGTAATCCAGATATAGCCAGAAGGGGGAGCTACTAGTCTCAGTGGAGCACCCACTGATGATGGAGGATGGAGGAAGGATGGATGAATGGATGGACGGACCAACGGATAATGATGAAGAGTAGCAGTGTTTACAGATCTTGTTCTATAGGCCAGACCTTGGAATGGGTACTATCCAGATACTATCTCAGTCATCCTCAAAGTACACGAAGTAAACAGAGTCTCAGAGAAGTTAAGTCATGTGCCCAAGGATATCCAGCGTTTAATTGACAGCTGGAATGTCGGTCTGTCTACATTCAAGCTGTGTGTTTCTCCGCCAGAAGATGCTGGTCCTCACGTGCAAGGACAGAGCACATTTAGAATGTTTTCAGTGCAAGACTTAGGGGAAATGTCTCCTCCTTCCTGAGAATGCTGTCCCACCAAGGTTGTAAACACGTGTGTGTACGTGCACACACAGGCACACGCCCATCTGTGGTGTGTGATTCCTGAGCTTGGTTTGCAGCCAGGCCTGGGTAGAGATCCTGCTGGGGAGACGTTCCCCAGCCTCTCAGCTTCAGCTTCTTTGGGCCTGACAATGACCACACAGCCAGCTGCTGGAAGGTTCACCAGGAGAACGTCTGGGCCCCCATGACCCAGCCCTGGCACACGGTAACCAGGGGTTGCCAGTGCTCATTGCCCAGTGAGCGTCACTGCTGTCACCACACAGGCTGCGGTCCCACTGGCCTGGGGAGGCAGTGCCCAAAGCCCCCACCCGTGGGAACGGGCCCTGCTCTGGGCTTCCTCCCATTCTAACCTCAGCTTCCGCACTTTATTGGCCCCACACAATGGGCCTGGGGACCACTCCCACCCGCCCCGCCACCCCCAGCCTCTGCACTGCTGGGAAATGGGCCCTTCCTTCCACCGCTGGGAGGGGGGCACCTTCTGCAGGGACCAGCCCACAGCAATCGGCCTGGTAGATGGCTGGACGGCCTTGGCTTTGGGAGTTGGCCCCCAAGCAGCCAGGGAAACCCAGATGGGGGGTGGGGGGCTGTGGGCCAGAAAGAGAGGAAACTGAGATAGAAAATCGGGGTTCTGATTACCAGCCCCAGAGTGGCCCCCAAGGCGCCTCTCTCCAGGAGCTGTAGCAAGGCCCAGGGCCCAGCCCACAGAGGGGCTCTGCTTCCCACCTGCTCCCCACCGTCTCCACACTGTGTGGCCCAGCCAGCCGAATGAATGGCCCAGGGAGGCGAGCCCAGACCACTGAGCTCCACGCCAGGCAGGAATCCTTAGGGCCCGCCCAGCTCCACCCTGCCACCTCCAGGGACTGGGAGCTCACGGCCTCTCGCCATAATCATTATAATTTGTATTGTAATGAGAACTATAATCGGAGTCGTGGTTAAGAGTGTCGATGCCGAACTGCCTAGATTTGAATCCCAGCTCAGTCATTTCATGGGTAACAAACCTTAGCCAAGTTACATCCCCTCTCGGTGCCATGGTTTATTTGTAAAATGAGGATAATTAGACCCACCTCACAGACCTATTAATGAGGATTAGTTAATACACTTAAAGGCGCTCAATAACTATCAGGCATTGTGGTTACGGCTATTTGCTGAGCACTCACTATGTGCCAGGCATTAAGCTAAAGTGTCCTAACAAACTACCTAATTGAATCTTCGTGACAAGAGCTGTTTGCTGTTATTTCCTGCAGTTTACAGCTGAGAAAACTGAGGCCCAGGGCAGTTCAGTTACCTGCCTGGGCTCTCTGAGCTGGCAGGGAGTTTCTGGTTGGGTTCTAGAGCCGACCCATGACTGAGGGCTCTCCCGTGGGCCTAGCCTCACCTGGTTTCCCCTATTGGCCCTGACCCGACTTCTCTGACCGTCCCAGCCTGGCAGGTCCCTTGTAACCATGTGGCAACACTGGATCTAACCTCCAGGCTGATTTGCTTAGACATAGGGAAGAATTTTCCTTTAGGCATTTCTTAAGTAGAAGGGTGGAAGGTGTTATCACCTTGGAGCCCGAAGGCATCTTAGGGGCCCTCTTGTCTGGCCTCGGGCCTAGGTGGGATGCTGAATGTGGCCTCTGCCCAAGCCAGTCCTCTGCCGGAAGGGAGGAAGCATGACCAGGGAGGGGCAGGCAAAGAATGGTGGCGAGTCTGGGCTGAACCAGGTCAGGCTGGCATAGAATTCAATGGTAGCATCCTGGGCCCTGACATAGACGCTCTGGGGTTTCCCTGGCTCCCAGAAAAAGGGCAGACGCAGGCCTGTGGGTCTGCCCCGCATGGCCTGCAGGGAGCAGCCAGCATGGTGGGGTCTGGCAGCAGAGGGCACTGTGAGACAAGTCAGCTCAGCACGGGGAGCCTGGGCCAGGCCACAACTCCTGGGATAACTTCGGAGGCTCTTCTCTCTACTCTTCAGGCAGCCCATCTGTAGGAGGACGGGGGGCTCAGCAGACCACCTCCCAGGTCTGTGTGGTTCGGATACTTATACTCACAGTGGAAATCGCTCAGTGCACAAGGGGGCAGGATGACCGACAGGGGGAGGGGCGGTTTGCGTTGCAGGCGGCCTCAGCTTAGCCACACCCCAGCACAATGACCTACCCAGGGCCCCACCAGCTCTGTCTGGCCGCCCTGGGTCTCACATCATCACAGGATCACCGTGCCAGGTGCACAGAGCTTTCTCTGTACTGCAACCTTCTTGAATCCCCGGAGAGCTCCCTGCAGACTCAAGCCTTCCCATTTCATAAGAGAAAATGGAGGCTCAGAGAAGGTCATGCGGCCAAGGCCTCAGGACCAGGAAGGAGGAGGCAGAGCTACGACTGGACAGCACAGCTTGAAGTCTCCAGCCCAGGCCTCTGGACCCCTTGGCTGGCACTGCCTGCCAATGGTGGCCTGTTGGTATCAGCTGACCCTTCCAGGAAAGCCAGGCCTAAGCCAGGAAGACAGGAGTCATGGGGGAACCGCTGACTCCTGCCAGCCCCCAGCTCTGGCCCCTCACGGGCATGAGACGCACAGGGTCTGAGGTAGAGCCAGAGGGGACTGGACAAGGGGGAGGCCACTGTCCAGCAGCATGTACTGTGTGACTTGGGACAAAACACTCCTCCCTCAGCCTCAGGCTCCCCACTGTTGGGCGAGTGCAGCTGGGCGGCCTTGTAGCAGTGTGGGAAAGGCTAGAAAAGGAAGCTGAGGATTTGGTGGATGCTGGGATAATTGCTCCTCCATGACTCCCATTTATGGAGCACCTAGTAGGTGCTACATGCCAGGTCCTGCCCTGAACACTTTACCTTCATTGGGCTATTTAATCTTCCCAGCAATCCTACAAAGCAGGTGTTATTACCATACCCATTTCACTGATGAGGAAACTGAGGCTCAGAGAGGCGCAGAGACTTGCTCAAGGCCCATGGCCCAGGAGGGATGGAGCAAGGCCAGGGTGCTTGTCTAGCCTAGACCTTGCCGACTCCCCCCTGACAAGGGTAGGTTGCTTACTGGAGCCGCTGGCCCGGGGTGAGGAGCAGGACATGCATCATAATGAATGACTCCAGGCCTGGGGAGCAGAAGCCACACAGAAGGGTGTAAGCCAATGCAGGGCTGGAGGCCAGGCAGCCTCTGCGGTCCTGCCAGCTCAGTCACTCAGCCCAAGAAAGGAAGAGACCGGCAGCAGGGAGTGGGAACCTTGGGGCTGACACAGGGGGAAGCTGACACAGGGGGAAGCTGCTCCGCATCTCCTGGACTCACAGGTGGAAGTATCTGCCCCAAAATAGGTGCTGAGGTCAACGGATTTGGGGAACTAGAAGTATAGGCACGAATGTGTGTGGATTTATTTCTGCATATAAATACAGGAATTGGAGCAAGCAGGGAGGGGAGAGAACTTAGAAGGGCCTGCTGGGGGGGAAGGTGGGCCCCAGGACCTCAGCCACCCACTCCCCACCCTCCTCACCCCCCACAGAAGAGGAGAGTCAGCCTGAGGCCTCACCTCCATGGGACAGAGGGCTGAATTATTCTGTAGCAGCTGCGTCAAGACATAACCTAAGACGGTGACATTTCAAACCATGAGGAACATCACAACCCCTGGGGTGGAGGCGATGGGCCTCGTTTGCAGTGCAGGGTCTGGGTACCACTCCCTGGAAATTCTGATTCCAGAGGTCTGGGGCAAGGCACGTAGAGACCTACATATTATGAACCTCCTCCTGGTGCGTTCAGAGCATAGCACAGTTTGAGAACCATACCTGCTTACAGATGAGGAAACTGAGATCCAGTCCCAATTCCTTTGGGATTTAGTTCCAATTCCTGGGCCCAAAGTTTAAGGACCTTTCCTCAGGGCCCCTGCCTGCACTTCCGGCCCCACCACCTTCCCACAGGTGCCAAGTTAACCTGCTTGCTAGGGAAAAGCTGAGGTTTCTGAGGCCACGTCCCAACAAGATGGAGAAGCGGGCTGGGATCTCAGTCACGTCGGCCGTGGGTTTGATGGCAGGAACGGCAGCAGGCGTGCCATGCGTTTGCACTTTAGGAATCCCCTGCACTAGCCAAGCTATCCTCTGCAGACAGTTTTGTCCAGCTCACGTCCTCTTGCACAGGATGCCTGCCTCATCCTCTGTTTACTCTGAACCTGGTCAACCTTCGAGCCCAAGCGGAGGGGCATCTTTCTCCAGAAGCCTTCTCTGCTGGCCCTGCACCCTGGAATCTCTCCTCCCTGAACTCCCAGGTCTCTGAGGGTCAGCTGCCCTCCAAGGAGGTAGCCACACAACTACCACAACCATTGTCATAACAACACCTTGCACCGTACTGGCTGCCAGCCCCTCAGCAGCATTTGCCTGAGTGCCGGCACTGACGTCGTCAGATACCAGACTCTTCACCCCAGATTCTTCTCCCCAACCAACCGGGTCTGCTTTGTGTCTCTGCTTTTCAGAGGGGGACACAAAGGCTCAGAGGACCTGAGAGACTCACCCAAGGCCACACAGTCAGTAAGGGACAGAACCCAGACTCATGACATAGTCATGTCACTGTGAGGCCACCTCCCTGGCCCACACAGATCACCCATTCATCCCAGGCTGAGACCAGCCTTACCCATGTCTGGGGCCCCTGCTATGGCCCAGAGCACAGAGACTGGCACACAGCCAGAGAGCAACAAACACTTACTCCTCTATCTGTAAGCCATTCTCAGGAGGCAAACAGCGTGGCGGGCAAAAGCACCAGCCCTGGAGCCAGGTTCTAATTCTGGTTCCGACATTTATAAGCTGTGCAACCTGATGCAAGTGAGAGAACCTCTCCATACCTCCGTTTCCTCATCTGTAGGGAACAACAATAGTATCTACTTCATAGGGCTCTTGTGAGGATTCACAGGTTAACATCAATTGCTTTGAGCAACGACAGCACCGGGTAAACACGTGCCGTCGCTGTCGTTGGTTGATGGGTTTCTAGTCTGGCTAGGCGTGGACTGTCTGAACTATAGCTACTTCTCTAGCTACTAGCTCAGAGCTTTTAGATCTCAATCTACAACGTCCTGGGCTCGGCAGCATCTGCTCAGCTTTCTGTGGGGACCCCCAGCATAACGGAGCTGTAAGAACACAACATCTGGAGTCATAAAGTCATGAATTCAACTCCAGGTTTGGTCCCTCTGGGCCTCAGTTTTGTCCTCTATCAAATGGGGAGAAGGTTCACTGGAATTGCTCAGAGAAGGCATAGAAAAGAGCCGGGGTGGTACAAAATGACTGCTCCTTCCTTTCCTACAGCTCCTGGACCCATCCCCCGCCCCACCATCTCAGGTGCCCCCTCCCCTTCCACGCTTGGCCTTCTTACCTTCCTGTGTCCCGTGAAAAAGAGCGAGAGGTGGTGCATGGAGCCACCGTTGCGGCCCAGCTCCTTCTTGAGGGTGCGGGGCGAAGGCAGGGCCCAGGGGGACGCAGTGCCCTCGCCGTCCGAGCAGTGCAAGGTGGTGTCGGAGGCGAAGCAGGGCCCGCGGGGCTCCTGCAGCAGGCTGCCCTCGCTGTGTGTCCGGCGCCGCAGCGAGCTCTGCACACGCAGCGACAGGCCGCCCTCCGCACCCGGACCCGTCTCGATCATGCTGCTGCGCTTGGCCTCACTGCGCTCCCCATAGTTGTCATCACTTGTGTCCTCGTCCTCATCGTCCTCCCCTTCCTCAGCCTCTTCCGCATCCTCCTCATCGCCCGAACTGCCCCCCTCCGCCCCTGCCTTCTGGCTGAAGGTGCTGTCTAGACGGACTTCGGGGATCACGAAGGTCGGCCTGGAGGCCACAGGAGGGTCCCCAGGGCCTGTGGGTGGGTCCCCAGAGCTGGTGGTCTCCTCAGAAAGGATCTCAGCCGGCAGGGGGGCCTGGTTGGGGGGCACGTCTTGACATGGCGGAAGGTCCTGGGCAGAGGGGTCCGGCACGGCAGGGAGATCTTTGTCGACTAGAGGGTCTTGGTTGGGAGGGGGTTCCTGCCCAGCAGGAAGGTCCTGGCAGGGAGGCAGGGCTGAGGATACAGGGGAGTCCTGGCATGTCAGGGGGTCCTGGCTTGGGGAGGGTTCCTGGCTTGGGGAGGGCTCCTGGCCTGGAAGAGTTTTCTTGAAGGAAGGCAAGTCTTCTCTGGACAGGGGTTCTTGATCTGGAGGATGTTCCTGGTCAGGAGAGGGGTCCTTGTTGAGTGGAAGATCTTGATCTGGTGGAGTTTCCTGTCCAGGGGAGGGGTCCTTGCTGGGTTGGGGTTCCTCAACACCCGGCCCCTTCCCTTCTTCCAAGGGCATCTCCCTATTGTCATCAGCCTCTGACTCAAACATCTGGAAAACAAAGAGAAAACAAAAGCAGTTCAGAGGAGCAAGCTATGAGACGCTAGCGATCGTGCACCAGCCAATGTCAGTGACACTGAAACAAAGTCAGGCAGTGGCCTGAACCCCACTTCTTTCCCCCGGCACCCCACAGTCTGAAAGCGTAAGCACCAGCTGGGAACGTGAAAGTCCCTTTAGCTTCGCTGTATAAAGGGTCCCAGGCTCATGTCCTTGCTTGAAGCTTCTGCCCCATCAGAAAAGTGGTTGCCATTTAGGGGAGAGAGGGAGAGGTAACCGCCATTATCTGGCTTCCATTGTGTGCCAGAGCCAGGCCAGATTAAACCCCTCTTATATAACCTTCCCAACAGCCCTCTAAGGCAATGTCATGGTCCCTCTGTAGGAACCAAGATGTCTGTCTTCATGGACCAGAAACAACCCAAGCCCCCAGCCAGAGCCATCACTAAGCGAGAGAATCCTGGACCCGGGCAAAGGGTGTCATCTACCTGAACCAAAGTTTTTTTTTTAATCCTAGAGTCATTCAAATAAGAACTTGCTCTCAATGTGTAAGTATTTTGAGAAACTAGTAAGCTGGAGTGAAACCAGAGCTTCAATGTTGCCCACACCTGGACTAAACAGATGCCACACACACGTGGAAGGTCCCTGAGGGATCATCCACCCGGTGATTTTTACGCTACGTGTGAAGGAACTTCGGGAGTTTCACACGTGAAAAAGGAAGCCTTTTCCTGCCTGGCCCACAACCCTTAGAACCCTCAGAGCGGTGGCTGGGCGCCTACACGTTGCATTGGCGAAGGGAAAAATCGTGTCCTCGATGACGTCCGAAGAGCAGCTATCTCGCATGAAGACGGGCTCAGAGAAGGTCAGGCGCGTCCGCAGCGCCACAGCCGCCTGGGGGAAGCAGGTCTCAGGCCTGGGCCGAGCCCCTCACCCGAGTCAGGGCCTTAGAATGCTGCTGCTAGAACTGTTTCGAGCCCTGGCTTCATCCGTGGCTCGAGTACGAACGAGAGAAAGATACCACACATACCTGGGAACTGTACAGACACATGAGAATGTGTGCGGGCATAGACTCACACACAGAATTGCAGGGGTCCCCCAGAACCCAGGTTAAATTAATGAATGTCCATCCCACAGACGAGAAAGCTGATCCAAAGAGCAGAGGCTTATCCGCGGGTGCAGAGCCACTGCTGGAGGCGAGAAACCTGTTCAGCCCTCGAAAGTGTGATGGTGATGTCCCAGCCAGACCTCACACCGGGGAGCGAGTGGCGGCCGCAGCTCAGGGCAGCTGCAGGGTACTGCATACCCGGGTCAGGGGTCCCACGGGCGTCAGGAGCACCAGAGCGGATGTGAAAGCGCCGTGTGGGTCAGGGCCACCGCCTGGGAGCATGAAAGTGAAAGCGCCCCCACCCCACTGCCCCGGGTCTCTGGGATAACGCCAGGGTCTGCTTCCCTGGCACAGCCAGAGACAGGCGGCCACTCAGCCCCTGGGCCCCTGCCCTGGAAGCCCTGCCTGCAGCTGGGAGACAGGACTAACTACCTGCACAGCCTCAGACCCTGAAACCTCAGGGATTCCAAATGCCAGTGCACAGAGGGGGAGGCTGTACAGACAGGGGCAGGGGCCCACACGGACTCACACAGTGGGGCCAGCTAGAGTCTGGGCCACCAGGCCCCCGTCTATGGTTCAGTGGGAGAACCAGCAGGCCCAGGTGACAACCAGAACATATCACAGAACGCATACAGCTCTCAATAGGAGGATGGTGACGGTGGTCGTGGTGATTTAAAAACGGAATTGGAGGGGGATGCTGAGATCACAGACTTCCAATAGCAGCACATCTTTCCCACGGACTCCTTGAAGCAAGTCCCCAGACTCAGAATCAGTGATGGATGCGATCCCAGCCCCACCCCCACCCCAAGCCGGAAATCTCATCTGGAAACTAAGGGCTGTCCGTCACCCCATCGGGATGCTCCCAGCTCCACAGAGACCCTCTACCAAACTGATAGCCCAGCCTGGACAGTGACCTGGGGGGTGGAGGGGCTTGCCCCAGAGCACTCATTGCTCCTTCCTCCCAAACCTACTTCTGACCTCAGTCCCCAGAGCAGCCCAGATCCCCGCCCACCAGGGAGCAGGCTCCTTCAAGACAAACAAAGCGCTCACCCCCACCTGAAGGGCTGGTGGAAGGAAGCGGCAACTGGGGCCCTCGGGCCTGGAGTGGCCCTGGAGGGGAGCAGGCCGCATTTTCCCTTTCCTGGGGAATGGGGTTGGGGCCCGGGCCTGTCCCCGCAGTGACAGCCACCTGATTGAGCCCACCTACCCCTCGGGAAAGTGCAGCAACAGACCCAAAACTAGAAATGCAAGTCAGCCTGCCTCTGCCCATCATGCTCTCCACGGAGGCCAAACCAAACAAAGCCAGAAGAGGAAGTGCCGCTGTCCCCAGGGGGCCCCGCCCCGGGCAGCTGAGCAAGCACCCAGGCCTGAGGGGCCGGCAGTTTGGTGCTCAGATGCCTGAGTCAGACTTTGGCTTTGAGCCCCATGGGGTCCCCTTCCAGCTGTGTAGCTCTGGAAGGGCCTCCCAACCTCTGAGAGACGCAGAGCCAATCGGGACCCCCAGGAGTGACCCCACCGGGCCTGGCCCAGGAGAAGCATGGAATGAAAGAGTGGCTATGATCAGCAGTCTTCTTTTAGAGATGGGGACACTGAGATCCCAGAGGCAAAGGGAATGATCAATAGCTCAGAAATCGGAGAACGATCCGGGAGTAGAAGGATCTCCTGGTGGAGGCTCTCCCCCTGCTTCCTTAGACCCTAACACACAAGTGTGTGGGCTCCCCACCCCCACCCCGGGGTCTAGAGGGCCGGGCGGTCCTACCCAAGCCAGTACTAGCAAACAATGACCAGGACTCCCTGGCACTGTGCAGCAGGCTACTGTTCCCGGGAGAGCTGGGGTGGGGCGTTGTGGGGGGAGGGGACCTCTGCAGCAAATACAGGCACCCTCAGAATTCCGGTGACCAGGGAGAGCACTAGACAGGGGAGGAGACAAAGATGAGAGCATGCCGTGGAATGTCTGGCAGGCGTGGGACTGTCCTGTGAGTAAAGAAATGACAGGGGCAGAGCCGAAGGAGGTGGGGGCTCAGACATGCACACATGCAGGTGCTCATTCTTCCTTCAGGCACTGAGGCCCTGGGGGACAGCGGAGGACAAGCCAGACCCAAGCCTTGCCCTCAGTTAAGCAGAAAAATAAACAGACGAGACGATCAATCTTGACCAGTGTGCTGAGGGCTCCGGTGGAGGAAGTACAGGCAGCTGTTGCTCCTGAGTGGGGTGACAAGAGTGCAGCCCAAGCACCCCAGAGAGACCAGCCTGCTGGCCCAGGGCCTTGGGTCTAGAGCCACTAGGGTGGCTGCCCCCTTCCTGTGGGAAGTCTCTCGCTCCCATCCATCACTTCTTGAGCTTGGCTGGACCAGGGTTAATCCTGTCCCTGCCTCGCCTGCGAGAAGCACACAGGAAATGAACCCAGCCCTCTAAATGGAGCTGCTGTTCAGGATCTAATCAAATCCTCTCCCCCAATCCAATCCAGGGCTCGGAACAGGCAGGGGGGGAGGGCAGCAGGCGTGACATCCGAGCGCCTGCTCACACCAGCTCTGTCTCCTGGGCCCCTGTTATGGGGTTCGGGGGTGGCAGCCAGCACGCTGCTGGAAGTGACTTGCCCAATGTCACACAGCTACTAAGTGTGGAGCCAGGTCTGCTGACCCCAGAGGCAGCTGGCAGCTCTCCGTCTGCGATGACGAATCCCATCCACCATACATGTGTCCTCAAAAACCGCTTCCTGCATGAGGCGCAGGGGCGGGGGCGGGGGCATGAGGTCGGCGTGAACTGGGGTTTGGCCCCATTTCAGGGTGGCCGCTAAGGTGACCAGATTTTAACATTGGTAAAGCGGGACACCATTGACCAGGGGGGAGGGGGTTCTTGATTAAAAATTGGGTCTATCTCCCGCCGTGCCCTAGCTTGTCGTGCATTCTTTCCAAAAATCGGGACTTTTTTAAAACGCCGCGGGACGTGGGACAAATTGTTAAAAATCGGGACTGTCCCGCCAAAATCAGGACATCTGGTCACCCTACTAGGTGGCTAGGATTTTACAGAAAGAGCGCAGGACATGAAGCTGGAAGACCCGGGCTGGAGTCCTCACGCCATCGTTTGCCAGCTGTGTGATCCCGGCTATGACTTCTGGTTTTCTCTGCCACAAACTAGGGTGAGGACCCCTGTCCCAGAGAGCTCAGGGGATCAAGTCTGGCAGAAAAGTGTTCTGTGAACTGGGAAGTCCTTGGAGAAAGGGAGAGGTTATTAGGAATTCGGCTCGGCATTTGACCTCCAGGCTTGACTTTTGAGATGGGACGTTCTTCAACTCTGGTTGCTCTGTGCCTGCCTGCTAGGTCCCTGACCCAACGCTGGCCTCCAGGAATCTGAGCTGTGTGGCTGACCCTCAGCATCCCCTCTCCCAGCCTCAGCCCAGCTCCTCTGGCCCAGCTTCTTGAACCCCAGCAACAGCAGCCGCCACCTGGCCTCAGCTCTGGATTCCGATCCTGACTTCACATTTCCAAGCTGGGTGACCTCACACGGAACCTCTATGGGCCTCAGTTTCCTTAGCCATAGCCTGGGCTTAATACAGCTCCTCACAGTGACTGAGTTGATGTTCACCCAGCGCTCAGCACCACGCCAGCACAAGAAGCACTCCATAAATGGCAGCCGCGACCCGACTGGGCAGTACTGCTCAGCTTACATTGCCCTCCCTGGACTGCTTCTGCCAGATCCGATGGCCCCTCTTCACTCCATTGCGGCCTGTTCATTGGAACCCGTCCCTGGCCCCTTCTCATCTCAGCCCTGCATGCTCTCTCGGGCACTCCTCCATTCCGTGGACTACAATCACCACCAGCTGCATCACCTGGCAGCTGCCAATGCCCAGACCTGCCTCCTGAGTCCAGTCCCATCAGCAGATGCTCGCTAAGCACTCATGGGACAGCGCTGCTCCCAAACACTGTTCTAGGCTCTGTGCACACAAAGGGGAATGAGAAAGGCATGATCCCTGCCCCAGAGGAGCTTCCAGGCCTGACATGAACCAAGTCATCACCCACAGAAACATGTAATGAACACAAACCATGATCATCCTGTGAGGGAAAACTGTAAGGTGCTGGGAGAGAGAAGAAAAGGGCGCGTAGGAAAGGCCACCCTGAGGGGCGACACTGGGCCTGAAATCTGTAACTTGTGCAAGGAGGGGCTCACTGAGGAGGAAGCAGCAGATGCAAAGGCACCGGGGCCAGGAAGGCCAGCACCGTGGCGGGACAGAAAGGGCGTCTGTGTAGCTGGAGCCCATCAGTGCCCCCAACTCAACGTGCCCTAAACTCAATGCTTGCACTTCCCCAGAGTCCCTTCCTCCTCTCAGTCTTTGTATCAATGATGCCACCAGTAGTTGTCCGAACCACGGATCCGAGCATCATTCTCCTTTTTCCTTTGCTACCAGCCCCCTGGCCAGTCACCAAATCCTCCCAATTGTCCCTCGTAAAATCTTAAGATGCATTCCACTGGGGGAGGTTGTGCATGTGTGGGGCCAGGGGGTACACAGGAACTCTCTCTACTTCCCTCTCAATTCCTAACACTGCTCTAAAAAAATAAAGATTATTCATTAAAAAGCAATAATAACCATCTTTCCACCCTCTCCAGCTCCACTCCCACCACCACCTCCCTCCAGACTGCCGTCATCTACCCACCAGCCTTGATGCCAAGCTGCCAACATCGGTCCAGACCCCTCTGGCCCTTCTCTGCTCCGTGCCAGGGGCAGACTTGTAAGCGCAAACCTAACCCCGTTGCGCCTCTGCTCAAAATGTGACGCAGCTCCCCAGGGCCCTCCAGGTCAAGTCCAGATTCTGTGGCCCTGAGAGACTCTGGGTTCTGTTCTCCATCTGGCCTCACCTCTCACCACTCCCCATCTTAAGACTTTGAGGATGGATGGATGAATGAATGGATGGATGGATAGATGGGTGAGTGGATGGATGGATGGATGAGTGGATGGATGGATGGATG
>PVKE010001677.1:0-95134 GCA_004027555.1 Craseonycteris thonglongyai | reverse complement strand
TTGAGTTGGTGACTGTGGAGAGATCTGTTTTAGAAGTTGGGAGTTAAGAGATCTACAAACAGAAAGAGGACATAGATTTATGGAGAAACAAAAAGGAAACACAAAAATTAGTAGAACAGATTATAAACTTGGAGTTTTTAGTCCAGAGGGCAGTCAATTTAAAGGCTTTCTAGGTGTTGGTCTTGAAGTGTCTTTACATGGTTGAGTAAGGGTGGTCGTGGCAGCCTCAGTCAAGGTTATTTCCCAAAGCTCAAAGGACCATGTTCTGGTAAAATTACTGAGTGGCACAGGCTGTTGTGACAAACCCTTTAAAGTTACATCAAGTTGTCCAGCTCCAGCTTGCAGGGCTTCAAGAAAAGGGTGGTTTTAATTCTTAGTGATGCCTACTGAGGAGTGGAAGAAAATTGGAAATGTTACTCACAGATATGCACAATATGATAAGATCCAGCTTATAAAGAGGCAAAAATAAAGAAAATGAACATAACTAGAAATCTGTTAATCCACAAGGGTGGATAATATTTTTCCGTCAAAACATAAGATTTCTTTCTATAACCCCATTTTATCAAAGCTAATCAAGGTAAGACTTGTTTGTTTGTTTGTTTTTGTAAACAAGTCTAGTGTTATCAAACTTGGCCTGATTGTTTATGTATGTGCAGCAAGAATAGTAATTGATGACAAGTCTTTTGTTTGTTTTGCTGGAACTTTTATTAGGCATTTCAGATTGGACTTTTAAAAGCCTCAGGGCTAAGCCAAGCCAAGAACTTACCATCAGACTTCACTTGCAGTACCTACAGATTTGAATGGATTCCTCCTTTTCAAAGTCCCCAAACTAGCCCAGGTTTCCTGGGCCTGCCAGGAAGTGGCCCCCCTTACTTGTCTGTAAGGCCGGGAACCCTGTAAGGGTACCAGGCCAGTTTTACAGGAGAGCTTTCTAAGCACTGGCTCTTATCAGTCAAACTTGGTTCCTTAAAACTGTTTATATCTGATTCTATGCACATCTCAAATACGACATTCCAGTGAAAATCTTGGTGGTATAACCAGTGTTTCCAATTACGTTCTGTTACAAGGAGAGCAAATTCTTATTGAACTTATTCAAATAACTAGATTGCCATGAAAATAAGAATATTTTTTAAAGTTTCCAAATTTTGGAGGGACCAGACAAGGAGAAAAGATGTTTCATTTTTGTTTACAAAGATATAATCTAAATTGCTGTAAGTTAAAGATAGCTTAAAAAAAAAAAAAAAAAAGAGGTTCCCTCAGTCAAGAAAATAGAATATTAAATATCCAGCAGTACTCCTGACAAAAAGTCATAGAAGAAAGCATAATTATTCTTCACCAGTGTACTCAGTCCCATGTGATAAATTCATGTCTTCCTTAATTTTGGGTTAGCAGTTTTATGAACCCATGAGTTTCTCCATTAGTTCTGAAATTATTAGTCTTAGTAGTGTGATCTTAAAGTTACGTGCGCAGTGATATCGAAACCTGTACTCCAGAATACCCGCTCTGGGCTCTTCCATGGGTTTCTGAGATAGTCCTTTTTTGTTGAAAATGAAGCCAGCAGATGATTACAAGCATGATCAGAGGCATCAAAGTAAAACAATATCTGAGAATAACAAAAGGCTTAAAATGCCCACTGTTAAAGATCTGATGAGTGGTCAGTCACTACAATGCAATTGACAAGGAAATTTGGTTGTCTCTGTGACAGTCAACAATTTAAGATAACTGGAGTTATGACTGATCACATGATGCCAGGACATACCATAGGCAGCTATGACATTGACAAGTTTCTAGAAATTTCATGTAATTCCTGACTACTTACGTTAATATATGTCCGTACAAATTAAGCTAGGGAAGGTTAAGCATCTCTTCCTATTTGATAATGCTTGCTACACAATTTAACATCAAATAAACGTAATTAGTTTAGCACTGCTCTTTTTACAAGGCAGAAAAAACAAATCCTTGAGATTTTTCAGGGGCCCACTGGGAAATCTCAGGTCAAGACACTTTCATTTAGAAATTGACTTTGGGAAATTGTCTAAGTATTTGAACACTTGATTAAATAGAATCACAGGTCACTGTGAAACAATAGTTAGTAACCCATGTGATTAAAGTGACAATAATTACAGTCTCTAAAACAGACCAATAATCCAAGAAACTTTGTCCTTTTCACAGGGAATTTCAACCTCTAGTTTTACATCTGTACACTATTGAGCTCATTTTTTTTTAAACATAAATAAATGCTTTCATTCTTAGTCAGCCCCCCACCTTCTCCCTTCTCTTTCCCTTTCTCCTCTCCTACCCCCACCCGTCTTCTGTAGACCCTTTACAACTTTCTATAGCCATTCATGTTTCTATCCTTCATGGTCCACATTCTCATTCTGAAACAACCTTGTCCACATTCTCATTCTGGAACAATCCTGTCCACATTCTCATTCTGGAACAACCTTTAAACAAACTCTAAACAACCACTTTAGGACAAAGTCACTCTTCAGTTTTTTAACAAAAACATATCTTTCATTCCTTGAGACCATTCGAGATTGCTTCCCTTCTTTTTGTTTCCAGTATTTTCATTTACATACATTGATTAGAATTCTTAACCCTTAGTAATCTTAATTTCCAGTGAAAATGAGGAGGTAAACAATTGTGAACTGTCACATGTCAGCATTCTACAAGTAGATTAGCAAATTTATGAATATACCACCTCAATTTCTAGAGGCCTATGTACAGTGAATGTGGTGAAAGAACATGTTTACAAACTGACTCAAAAAAATCTTTAGTCTCTGTAAAAGTAAGTCAAAAGTAGATAAACCTATGTTTACTAATTAATGATTCAGTATTTTATCTTATTTGGAAATGACCGAGATCCAGATATAGATACTACTTCACTTGAAATTCAAACTGAAGGTAAAACTCTGGCTTTGGGCCATAAACTTTCCCCTTGGGCAATGAAACCTTAACATTGAGGGGGAAAAAAAGTGGAAAATATAAAGGATAACAAGTTTTAACATCATTCCTCCCTGATAGGTAATCACAACAGCTAAGGAGAAGACGGATCACTAAAGAATTTAAACAGAATTACATATTAGCTACAGAATTTCTGCTGTTGCTGCACATTCAGCCATCTGGAATAAGCAGTACTGACCCCTATTTTAATACACTGTAAATAGTATTGTTTCACAAAAACTTTATTTATCATTAAATGCAGCAAAGTACTAGCTGTTTTGATTGGCAGCCAGCATGGAAAATTATTACAAGAATATTTCTTACTAGAAAACCCTAAAACCTAACTCAAGAAATTCAATTACAGGCATGCAAATAACCTAAAATTGCCCCACTCTGGTTAGCTCAGCAGCTGACAGTATTATAGCAGCAACCACAGGTCATACTTTGCTCACAGTTCCTTTCAACCCTCCTTAACAAAACCTGCTTCATTACTTTAAAGAGCACAATGGTGATATTTGAACTAGATTTGTCATTGGTAATGGAAATATTCACAAAATGTCATAAAGCTTCTGAAATTTCTAGCAATGTCAGATATGTAGATCATCACTTTTAAATTGAATTTGCAGAGGGAACTGAAAGGTTGCAGCTGGGCACATTTATTGGAGAAATCTTTAAGCACATAAATATGGATCCCTACCAATACTCATCCTGAGATCATCTGCACCTAAAAGAAATGATAAAAATGTACTATGATGTCAAATGGCTCTAGACCAGGGGTAGGCAAACTACAGCCCATGGGCACAATTCAGTCTGCAGTTGTATGACCTGCAGGGTAGGAAAGGTTTCTACATTTAAAAAGTGTTATTTAAACGTACAAAGAGGATAACGTGCAATGGTGGTGTGTAGCCTGCTGAGCGTCTGGTTTCGGGAGGTTGCCTCCCTTCTCTAGACCTTCAGCAAGTTAGCGCCATAATGGAGTCCCGGAGTCCCTTAGTACTTCCCAGTCCACTAGGCGGGGTGATTATATTTGTCAGAATGAAATATTGTCTATATTTAGGACATCTCTTGCTGCTTTGTTGAACATAATCCTAGGATTTGTGTTTAAATATTTACACTATAAAATTATTTCTTTGTATCAGTTTTTATTAGATTGGCAATAGTCTGCTGCAAAGTGCCTAAACTTTTGAAAAAATTACATGACATTGTTTTTATTCTAAAGGGGATTCCATTCCATATTGTAAAGTCAAAAAATGCTAATTGCATTCAGCTTTTGAGTTGACTTCCAGAAAGTTGAGACCTTTAGACCAGTCTTTTTCATGCCATATGAAATGTGTCATGTAGTAGTTTTCAAGAAGCTATCATAGTCGTGTGCCCTTTTTTTTTTTAACTTTCTAGTCATGTACACTTTTTAACTTTCAAAAGAAAAGTTCACAGTCCTTTCCACAGTTAGTCCTACTACCATTAATACATGTGTCTATTTTAAGAAATAGAGATTATCATCAATTTCTGTTTAATGTGCTGACCGAGCATTGTTTACTGTCAAGCATTTCCATACTAATATTTCTGAGTCATTTATCAATGTGACCAAAAGATCAACTGTTCAGTTAACATTATGGTTTTCTAGTTTCATTTTGGTGTCGATGTTTGTTCTGCTAGCAATTATTTAATAAACATAGGTTGTACTGAATCTGTACAAGGTACTAACCATTTTCAGGTGACCTCAGATCTGCTTATTCACTTTTCTCATGTGATTTGCCAATGCCACAATCATTGTTCTAGAAGATAGAATTATGTATTTTTATGTAATCTGCTGTAATCTAGGCTATATTTCAGCATTAATTACCCCTCTATAGATGAAAGTATTAAATGATACTGTTTCAAATAAGACTTCTGGTAATAGTTTATCCCTGGTTTACATTTAATGTATCCATACATTTATATAAAGGCAGGGCCACCATGGTTAGTTGTACGGTTTGTGCACTGCACAAAAGCCACTCAGTTGGGGGAGGGGGCTAGTGTAGGCCTGTGCTCATTGTCAAGGTGTGTGCCTTGGTAAGATTACATCTCAGGACATACCTTCCAGCTTCCAAATGAAGGGCCATATAGGCCAACAATGGCAAAGGATGTTTAATAATAATGGTAGGATTTTTTTTGTCTTTAGTCTTTATACTGTACTGTACTATACTATACTACTACAAGCCTAGGTAATTTATAAAGCTAAAAGCTAATAACTCCTCAATTAAACATTTGTAATCTACAAATACACACAGCATTCTCAACTTTAGGAGTTCCGGAGTAAACACCTGAGCCTTCCAGCTTCACACAATGAAGGGGGCAGATCAGAAACAGGAAAAGAAGTAACGTTTAAGCCACATATGTCTATGGTTTCTATCTTTGATAATGATCTAAGTGCCATTTACAAGGTGTAGAACATTAGAATTTCCCACAACTCACCAGGTTTTCCAAACCACAGCTTTGAAATACTGGCTTTCCTAGCCAAGCCTGGAATGGATAGTTTCTATCACTGCTGACCTTATGGTAGATTCAATTAGTCCCTTTGTGTGTCAGAGGATCAACAGAGATTCTAGCAAGAAGTGAACCAGGAACCCTTGCCTGACAGAAGACAGGAGAATCTGCAAAGCATGTTAAGTGTGCTTTGTAAATGGGGTGACTAAGGAGGAGTTAGAATTGGTTTAATTCCACCTGTGAAGAGGACAACCCTTCTAAACTACTCTGCCACACACACCCTACACACAAAAATGCATCATTTCATTTAGTGAATTCTTACTGCTCTTACTCTGCACTCAGCTCTGGCATGTCTGAGGAATTATTTTTTCACCTTTTCCCCTTCTGCCCTGGACTGGAATGCAGAATGGGTCTACCTAGTCGAGAAAGAGCAGGACCTGTCTCACTTGGTAGGATAGACAAGTGCCAAAATAGAGCTTGATTCTCAAAGGAAAAGGTGGAGAAAACATTAAAAGAGTAAGGATTCGTTTCCTGAGCCCTACTATGTGGGGACCATATGGCCCTGTGCACCCATTCCACAGACTTCGGAATGCTGTGTCTGGTGAGGTACAATGGGGAACAAGACAGACACCCTCCCCTAAGGCACAATCCAGTGTCCAACAAGTAATTGTGCCTGTTACATTTGGGCTGAAGGTCATGGAAGGAGAGTGTTGAGAGTCCTGGGAGTGAGAACTAGGGGAATGGAGAAGGGAAAACTTCCCTGAAGATGGACATTATGTTAAACACTGAAGGATGTGAGTGGGATAGGAGCTGGTCCCTCCAGGGGCTGCATCCTTGCCTTATTTGCCACAGATTGTTGGTGCTTCCATCCTCCTTCAGTACTTTGTCCTCCCACCACTTGCTTCCCCCCTAATTCTTACACCTCACCCTTCTCATTCAGACATCCCCCCACTCCAGGTCCCTCTAGATTAGCAAGGACAAGGCGCCTGAGAGGGGGACACTCATGGAGTACCTAATACAGTTTCGAGAACACCATCCCTGCCATTTTGACAGCCCCTGCCCAGTTCAGGCCTGCCCCCCAAGGGTTCCCTGCCTCTAGTCTTGCCCTGTCCAGCATCTGTAGCACCATGTGGGTTGCTATAGCGTACCCTTGAAATCAGATATGGACTTGTCAAAGCTTTCAAATGATCAAGTTAAAACTGCAGGTATGGCATTCAAGTCCCTCCTCAGGTACCTTTATCTGTGCACCTTCAACACTCAATATTTACCCCTCCAGCCATATTAAACCTGAACATGTCCCAGACACGCCCTGTTTATTCTGGCAGACGTGTGCCTTCACCGCCTTGAAAGCTGCTCCGGATGGAAGAGCCCAAGGAGAGGGGCCTGCCATCCCGGCTGAGCAGCTCCCAGTTCACATCAGCTGAATGCAGCCACACTCCTGAAGCCCCTGTGAGCACACTGGGCACCAGGATAATTCAGGATTATCTTCTCAAGATCAGCTGATCAGCAACCTGCATTCCATCTACAGCCTTAGTTCCCCCTTTCCCATTTAACCTAACGTGTTCTTTGGTTCCAGGCCTTAGGGTGTGGACATCTTTTGGGAGCCATTATTCTGCCTACCACAAAGTCCAATGAGTATTTGTTAAATAAGTGAACAATAAAGAAATAATGAACAAAAATGAACAAATGTGCTTCTTTCACCCAGACCTCTCTGATGTGGACTCTCATTCTGGACAATCGAGTATCAGGAATCCCGAATTCCCTTTCCTCTAGCTTCCGTTTCTCAAGTGCTTGCAGCAAAGGAGAAAACAAGAATGCCGAAGCCAGGAAACGACACCTCCGTATAGTCCGGAAAGTGAATTCTGTGCTTTAGCAGCTCCGTCCCATTTCCCTGACAGGCCGGTGAATTATCCCCCACTTTACAGGTAAAGAATTAAGATTCAGAAACTTCACAGCTCAGAAAGGTCAGAACGCTGCAGTTATAGGACTGCTGTGTCACTGTGGGTCCTGGTCACTCCCTCTCTGAAGCTGGTTTTCTTGGGTCACCGGGGGACCTGCCTGCTCTTCGGGGTTTTGCGCCCTGTGGCCGCCAGGGGGCGCGCCTTACACGGTTTCTGCGCGGAGGTGGGCGGCGGGAGTTCCAAAACCTTGTGACGATTTGGACCCCTGGAGCTTGTGTTCCCAATCCCTTTACGTTGCCACAGTAACTGATCTCATGAGCAAGGAACATGACGGGACTGTCTCGTTCAAACACAGATGCAAAATCCTACATGAAATGCTAGCAGCCGGAATGTGGCAATATGTACAAGGGGGAATGGATCAGCACCTTGATGGGTTTATCCTAGAAACTCAAGGTGGGTTTAGCATTAGAAAAGTTACCAAACTCTATGAATAAAAAAGGAAGATCTGTCAATGTGGTACATCATTTCAAGAGAAATTTTTCTAATATTCAATATTCACTCGTGATTTTAAAGAAAGTCTTAGGAGATTTTCACAAAAGGCGAATGCATTTGAAAGAATTTCCTTTAAGATTTGGAACAATACTAGATGTGCCCATTTTCGCTACTTCTGTTCAATATTGTCCTAGACTGAAGAGCACAGCAAGGCAAGATAAAGATTCAAAAACATAATTACTTGATAAAAGAAAACTACCAAAATCTCAGAGGTTTGCAACCTTGTCAGATTCTATGTCCGTCCCCTTTCTTTTACAAATTAACGCAATACACCTTATTCTGAAATGAAATTCCTAGATAATATGCTCTGTCCACACGTATATTTTTAAAAAATCAATATAATTCTTTAATTGTAATATAAAAGATTAAAAAAATAAAAATACTTTGAAATAATATAAATTTTGACGTCTAAATTCTTGGACACAATAAAAACTCCCTTATAAATTTACAAATCTCTCCCATAGGGGGCAGTACACCTCACTGAGAACAGTTAGTCAACAGAAAACCTACCAAAAAGCACACACAAAAATCCTAAATATGATGATTAATAAAATATGTATCAAGTTTTTAAGATACAAAATCAGTGTACTAAAGTCTACTCAATTTCTATATTGTAATAGTAAGCAGTCAGAAAAAGGTTTTTGGGTTTTTTTTAATTACTTTTTTTAATTTTATTTTTTTATTGTTTTTGACAGAGAGCGAGAGAGACAGAAAGAGAACTGAACTGGGGGAACTCCCCAGTTCAGCAGTTCAGCATATGGGTCCGCACGGGCCGGGATTCAATCCTTGGTCCCTAGTGCTGCAAAGTGAGTGCTTAACCCACTGAGCCATTCGGCTTCTCCAAAAAAAAAAAAAAGGTGTTTTTTTTTTTAAGTAGCGTTAAAATAATAATGTACCTAGGTCTGAATCTAAAAGATATGCTAGAAAATAATAAACATTATTTTAAAGTACTATTTTTTTAAAACTTATTTTATTTGAGAGAGAGAGGGGGAGAGAAAGGGGGTGGGGGGTGGGGGGGAAGGATCTAGAGCAGTCTCCATACTTAGTTGTGACATGGTTTCATTTTACACAGGTAGATGTGGGGCCACTTGGGGTGGGAACCAAACCAAGGGCTTCCCACATGGGAGGTAAGAACTTTCACCACTGAGACATCTTGGTGATTACCAGTTGCACTGCAGTTCAGCATATGGGGCTGCACAGGCCCAGGGCCTGGAACTGAACCCTGGGCCTTGCGATTGCAAGGCAAGCACTCAACTGTTAAGCTATCCTGGCATCCCTTTAAGGTAATATTTTAAATATTGAAATTAATGTAGGGCGATATTACATTATAAAGCATCTCTAAGCCCATGACTTTCTTGGATCCTGACCCCAACCAGGGAATAGGGATTACGATCATCCCTATTGGCCAGATGTGGAGACTGAGGACCAAGTAGGGGAGTGACCTGCCCAAAGCCACACAAGTGTGCTGGGCCTGGGCCTAGGCCCCCTGCTTGCCATTCCTGGGCCCTGACCATTGCCCTAGCCACCATGCCTGATGTCCAGGGCACCAGGAGTCCAAAAGGCTGCAAGTGCACAAGGCCAGAGGCCGTATCTCTGAGCTTCAGAGAGAAGGAGTCAGACAGCAATCTGGGCGCGCACTCAGCCATAACATTATTCATGTCTTCAGTGGGAAGAAAACCTCCCCAGCCCCACTTATCTCACTGGCACTTGGGAGCAGCAGCCAGTAGCCCTTTGAGGCAGGAGGTAAGAGTAGAGCTCAAAGGTTAGGCCCCACCCCAATGCCCTGCCTACCCATGCCCTCAAACCCAAAGGAAAAGAGCAAATAATGACTATGGTGAGACAGGAAGCCAGAGCCTGAAAAGCCCTGAGAGATGCCCTACTTGTCCCACCACAATGGATGGCCCAGAGAGGAACGGTGACCAGCCCAGCACCACACAGCACATCTGTGGCAGACAAGGGGGCCAGGCCTGACCCCAGCTCAGAATCCATCCCTGGGGAGGGGACACCTTGGGGTTTGAATGATGAGTACTGTGAATGTCTGTCTCTAGGCCTCTGAGGTCAGTCAGACAGAGCTGACTGTGTCCACCTGTGAAAAAAAAAAGACACAGGGAAGCCGGGATGGCTCAGTGGGTTGGGTGCTCACTTTGCAGTGCCGGGGACCGAGGATCGAATCCCGGCCCCGGCCCGTGTGGAACCATATGCTGAATTGGGAGCACCCCTAGTTCAGTTCTCTCTCTGTCTCTGTATCTCTCTCTCTCTCTCTCTCTCCTCTTGTCAAAATAAATAAATAAATAAATAATATATTAAAAAAAAACAAAAAAACACACGAGTTGGATCAGAGCCTGTAGCCCGTTCTAGGGGATTGCCTGTGGTAGCACAGAGGAGGGGTCCACAACCTAGTTGGGAGCAGCAGTTTTCAAACTGTGAACTGAGACCCATGAGTGCATAATGAAATCAATTCAGAGTCTGAAACCCACATTTAAAGAAAATTAGGGAAGCCAGGATGGCTCATCGGGTTGAGTGCTCACCTTGCAGCTCCGGGGTCTGAGGATCAAGTCACAGCCCAGGCCTGTGTGGACTCATATGCTGAATTGGGGCGTGTTTCCCATGTGGGCGGCCCCTGGCCCGGTTCCCACCCTGCACCCTCCCGCCCCTCCCCCCCCCCCACACACACCTGTGTGGAACAAAATCTTGTTGAAAACTGATGATGTACAACTATAGAGACTGCTCTGGGCCTCTCCCTTCTCTCTGTCTCTCTCTTTCTCTGTTAAAAACAATTAAATATTTTTTAAAAATTAAACAGAACAAAATAGAAGTACCAAGTGAATCACATATGGTAAAGACACAGGATCATGATGTAAAATGTCATTCTAATTGCGGTCGTGGTTTTTAAAGAATCCCAGCAGGGGCTGCTGGGATGGCTCAGCGGCTGAGCGCTTGCCTGGCAACCACGAGGTCCGGGATGGAGTCCCAGCCCAGGCCTGTGCAGGCCCGTGCAAGGCCGTAAGCTGAAGTGTGGAGCTGCTGGTGACGGCTGCGATGGCACAGCGGCAGGGGTTCAGGCCCCTGGTTGAATTCCCACCATGCTCAGCTCCACGTCCACCTGTGTGGAATGAACCTGTCACAATTAATGATGTGCAACTATACAGACTCCTCTGGGCCCTCCCCCTTCTCTCTGTCTCTCTCTCTCCTTCTCTTGAGCATCAGGATTAACATATAATAAGCCAATAGCATTTCTCCATACCAGGCATAACCAACTGGAAAATGTCATTTACTTTCCAGTGGTTCACAAATGTATGAGGTCTGACAATTAAGTTCCCAAACTCATCCTAGACAAAGTACTACACACCTCACTGCTGAGTATCACTATGGTCACCTTTGAAGTCCTCCCCTTGGGAAACTACTCACCAACACCAACCCCTAATCTCTTCAAAGCAATTTTGGAAATTTTTTTTCTGTAATGGCCTTCAGAGCAGACATTGTATAACCTTTGATGTCCTGAATGTCATCTAAATGTCTTCCTTTCAATATTTCCTGTATCTCTGGGTAAAGATAAAAGTCATTGGGGGCCAGATCAAGTGAGCAGGGAGGGTGTTCTAATACAGTTATTTGTTCACTGGCTAAAAACTCCCTCACAGACAGTGTTGTGTGAGCTGGTGCATTGTCGTGATGCAAGAGCCATGAGTTGTTGACAAAAAGGTCAGGTCATTTTCATCTACCTTTTTCATGTAGTCTTTTCAGCACTTCAGATAGTCAACTTGCTTGACTATCCAGTTGGCACAAATTCATCATGAACAATCCCTCTAATATCAGAAAAGGTGAGCAACACCATTTTGAGTCTTGATTTGGAGTAACAGAATTTTTTTGGTTGTGGAGAATTGGCTGACTTCCACTGTGCACTTTTGACCCTTTGTTTCAGGGTCATATTGGTACATCCATGCTTCATCACCAGTGAGAACCTGGCCCAAAACATGGTCTTTCCTCTCCAAAAGGTCTTAGCAAACTTTGACTCTCCTTTGCTTTTGCTTATAGTGAGCTCTTTCAGGACCATTTGTGAACCCCTTTCTCATGCCAAGATTTTCCTAACTGTTTCTCTATCGATGTTTACTTGGTCTGTTATGCTTCTCACAGTCAGCCGACAATTTTGAAGTACAATTCAACAAATCTTTGCAATGTTTTAATCAGTTACACTCATTACTGGCTGCCCTGACCACTCTTCATCAGTGACACTTTCTCTTCCCTCAGAAAAACGTTTAATCCGTTTGTACTCTGCCATTTTCTTCACGGCATTATCCCCATCAACTTGGACTAATGTGTCCCTGATGTCACTTCCACTCTTGCCAACTTCAACTGGAAATTTATTATTTGTTCATTGCTCTAATTCAAGCTCTGGCATTCTCATGACGGCACACAAACACATGCAACAACAGTGACTGCCACTCAGCAAGGCACTGCCACATGTTGACACGAACACAGCTGTGAGACACCAATACACCAAGGTTATGAAACTTTACCGAGTTGTTTGTACAGTGCTGCCAATGTAAGTGCACAGTGGCAAGTTCCTGAACTTAATGGTCAGTCCTCGTATGTAAAAGAGAGAGAGGGAGATAAAACATATTTGGCAAAATATTAAAAATTGGTGAATTCAAGTAAAAGGTATAAGGGTATTCATTATTCTTTCCACTTTTCTCTTGGTTTGACATTTAAAAATAAAAAATGTTGGGAGAAAATACCACTTACAATAGCAACAAAATATAAAGTAACTACTATAGAAATTAAGTGAACATTCAAGCCTCCATGAAGAAAAAATATTAAACTCTAATAAAGGACAAAGACAATCTGAACAGAAAGATAGTTTATGCTCTTGAATGGAACTACATAATATTAATTTTATAAGCTTGAATTAAAAAAATTTTTTTTTAATTCACTGCAGCCCTTACCAAAATTTCTTTTGGATTTTTTTTTTCCTTTAGGAACTCAATAAGCTTACAATAAAACATAAACAAATAGCTAAATCACTGTTGAAAATTAAGAGTTAGTTACAGCTGTCTTATTTGATATGACTAAGCCGTGGCAATACAAACAGTGTGGTGTTAATGCGGGAATAGACTGAAAAAGCGGCGAGAGCTCAGAACCACCTGCGCAGTAGGAACCTAACATTTGGGACAGATGTACATGTGTAGCTAATGGAGTAGCTCACTCTCTAGAAGGAAGTACAACTGCGTCCTTACCTGATGCTGCATTTAAAAACAAGCTCTCACTGGGTTGCAGCCCTCAATTTGAAGTGCATCACTATAAAAATAACAGAAGGGAGTATCGGTCTTTGTGACCTAGGGGTGGGGGAGGGCTCCAAACAAATTTCAAATTCACAAGTGGAAGATTTTTATCAGCTTGAATTTTTTTCTGTTTCAATTACAGTTGACATTCGTATTATATTAGCTTCAAGAAGCTTGAATTTGAATGTATCAACATTAAAGAGTTCTGTTCAATAAAGAACAAAGATAATAGAGACTGATGGTGGAGAGACAGCTATATGATCAAAAGTCCACAACAGACCAACATCCAGAATATAGGAACCAACATCCCAACAGAAAAGTGGGTGGAGGCAACATCCATGTTCAGAAGAGGAAACTCTGAAATCTAACAGCACACGAGGAGATCCTCCAAAGCGTTCATGATCACAACAAAACAAAATGAAAACAATGAGATAGTTACACTTACAGACAAGCAAAAGTTAGAAAGGTGACCTTTCAAAGTGACCCTCCTGATTTGGAGCTCTCAGGAGAACACTATTAGCAACCTGACTGTTCTGTGTGTCTGACTCAACTCTACTGGATGGGTGTGGGAGAACTGGTTACCATGGTTACTTGAATATTCTACCCCAAAACATCAGGCCGAGGAGCCGGATTGCCTCTGACAAGGGGCTTCCTTTAAGGTTCTCAAACAAGAGCGAGGCAAGATCTGCAGGAGTTTTGAAAAGAAATTATAAGAGTTTTATCTGGGGAACCCTGTTATATACAGGAGCAGTGAAAATGGTTTTCTAGCCAGCAGCAGGAAATAGTCTGTGTCCAGGGCTCTGGTGGGGTGGGGGGTATGGAGTCCTTCAGAACTAGGAAGAGGGAGGTGACCAGAGATTCTCCCAGAGTGGAAAGGCTGCCCTGTGAGGGAATGAGCTCCCAGTTGGAAACAAACAGAGGTTGGATAGACAGTCAAGGAGCCCATGGGGGAGAGGAGAGGAGGATGGGAAGGGCACAAGCGTGGGGCCACACAGGGCAGTTACGCCACTTCCTAACTGTGTGACCAGCAGAGTGTGGACTGGAGCCAGAGCTGCCTAGCTTCATTGGGTGGCTGAACAGCTCTGTTCTCTCATCTGCAAAATGGGGCTAATGAGGGCTCCTGTAGAGATGGTTGTGAGAATTAAATGGGAAAAGCCCCAACATAGCAGGCTCTGTGATGGTACCATTTGATGACCCCGTTTATGGAAATGACCAGCAGTGTTCTGGGGCCAGAGCATCACTGGGCCCCATCCCTTTCCAAAACTTGTCAGGAGGCCAGGATCCTCCTGACTTGTCTGAGAACCTCCTCATACCCCCTCCGAGAAGAGTAGGGCAATGCCTCCCCCGCCCCCACCAGGCTGGGTGCCCTGGACAGGTCACTGTCTCTTTAAGCCTCTCATTTGTCAGAAAAGTGGGGAGCTGCCAGAGATAGGCTCTGAGGCAGGTCCTTCCAGTGCTAACATTCTGGGGTGCTCAGGCATCTAACTGCTTCTAGGGACCCAGTGACTGCCACAAAATGAGGGGTTGGGCTAGATGAAAATAACATCAGCTAAGCCACGCTTAACACTCCAAGCCAGCGGCCGCTCTAAGGGCTTTGCATGATTGGTCCATTTAATACCTTCTACAACCCCATTGTGTGGGTGCTGCCTCCTGATTTTACAGGTGCAGCGACTGGACACAGAGGTTGGGTGGCTTGCACAAGGTTACACAAATAATGCGAGCTCAGGCAATGAGTTCAGAGTCTGTGTGTGCAACCACCACACAACACCGCTCGTGTGGTTTCAACACTGAAACATAAACATTACCATTTTGGGGGCTGCAGCAGACGTTTTCTCAGGCATGGCCCCAGCTCCATCTTTAACACGTAGGCGTCACCCAGCCCAGAGGCAGTGCTGCCAAACGCTCTACACCAGGGCTGTCCAACCTTTCGGCTTCCCTGGGACACGCTGGAAGAATTGTCTTGGGTCATACATCAAATCCACTAACAGTAACGATAGCTGATGAGCTAGAATTAAAATCTCATCATGTTTTAAGAAAGTTTACGAATTAGTGCTGGGCCTCATTCAAAGCTGCCTGGGGCTTCGTGTGGCCGGGGGGCTGTGAGTTGGCCGCGCTGGCCCCTCATGACGGGGCTTTAATGGGCCGCATGACTTGCCTGTACCCGATCATCGCACAGTTGTGCTAGAATCCCGTTTTACAGACAGGAGCACGAGGCTTGGGAAGGATAGAGGACTTGCAGGGTCACACAGCCAGTAACTGGCAGCGTGAGGACTGCCCGGCTTCACCAGGCGCTGTGCCTTCCCCAGAACGAGCCTCGGCCTTGCTCCCCCAGAGACAGCACGAGTTAGGGCCCTGGGAGAGACAGGAACACCGGTGGGAGTGCTGAACAGGCCGGGGCGGGACGCTTGGTGACGGAGACCTGGCACAGAGCGGAGGCCTGCTATCAGGACGTGCCTGTGGAGAAGAAAGGGCCGTGGGTAACCTCTACAGCCGCGGGCACAGGGGCTGAATGGGGTGCAGGAGGGGAGCCAGGCAGGGCACAGATTTGGAACAGCCTCCTCTGGGTGGCTGGGTTACGGCTGCGTGTTCCCGTCTTTTCTGGCTCCATAGGAGGCTCCTGAGGGACTAGAACACCCAGGGGAGACACGTCTGGGAAGCCTGGTGAGGTGGCAGAACAGAGCCGACTAGTCCGAGTGACTGAGAGGTGGACGAAATCTGCACAGGAGACGGGGCGCTCGAGGGGAGCTGGGCGGGCCTGGGCGGATCAGTCCGCCCTGCGGTCCCAGAGCGGCGGAGAGGCAGCCCGCAGGGCCTGCGCCGGACCCGGCCACTCGCACCTGCGTCCTGGCCCCCAGCGCACTCCTGCTGCCGTGCTCACATCCGCGTGAACGCTCAATACGGGCTCGGAGCCAGCTTTCCCCGAATGACAAGGGCCCTCCACCAACCTGGGTTCCCCCAGCCCCCACCCCGAACCTCGGGCATGCAGACGTGGCGATGGGGCGGGATGGGCGCTCGCCCGTCGCCTCGTCTCTGCCCCAGCGCCCGGCCTGGCTTTTGCTGGGGCCGCTACAAGCGCCTGCCCGAAGCTCGGTGGCCTCCACGCCTTCGCGGGGCTCGCACGGAGCCTTCCGGCTCAGCCCCGGGGGCGGGGCGGGGTGCTCCCGGCGATGTTCCGCAGCGGACAGAGCGACGTTTGGAGGGGAGAAGGAGGGGCAGCAGGGTCTGGTCGTGCCCCAGAGGGGTCGGGCTGAGCCGCGTGGGTCCCCAAGTCGCCCTCCGATTTCCCAACGAGAACTCTGCAGCCACCCCCCCGGCCAGTTAGCGCCACAGAGCCTGGCCAGTGCGCGTGCGCAGCTCCCCGCCGCCCCTGGAGACCACGCCTCTGTCCCCAGATGGGCGTGGCCGCGGGGCCGCGGGGCGGGGCCTCGGGGCCGCGGGGCGGGGCCGCGGCTGGGGAGTCCCGGCTCCAACCCCCGCCCCGGGCCAGCCGCATCCGATCCGCCGCCCCGTGCCGGGCCAGCCTCCGACCCGGTGCCGGCGCCGTGCCTGCACCCCCGAGTCCAGCTCGACCCGCGGCGGCACGGCAGGTAGGAGGCGCTGCACAGAGCGAGGCGTGTGCGAGCGCGCTTGTTCATGTGTGTGCTTCGGGGGTGTGTGCGCGGGTGCAGCGCGGGGCACTGCGCGCCCTGGAGCGCCGGTCAGTGTGGGGGGTGCACGTCCCGCAGGCCGGCGAGGAAGGCCTTCAGCTCCGGGGGACGGGGGCCTGGGGGATCCGCTGGGGCTCCCGAGGTTCGCCCCACCCAACCCCCACCGCGCGGCTAGGGACCTCCCGGATCCCCTAGACTTCCCTAGGAGTTCTGAAGCAGGTTTCCTAGTTCAGACCCTTCTGGGGTTTAAGCCCCGCGTTTTGGCCTCTTGCTCACAATTTCCCTTTCCCGTTCCCTTTTCAGCCCTCCACCCATCATTTCCACAGTCCCTCCCGGTGCCCCACACCCTCCATCCCGGGTCTCTGGAGGCGTTTGAAAGCGGGCAACACGGATTCGCTTCCCGATTCTCTTCCTGGGCTTCTGGACTTGGGTGTGGTGTGAGGGCGGAGAAGGAGCCGGGAGACCGGGGGAGTGCATCCTGGGCTTCTCTGATCTTGCCTCCGCCCTTCGAGTTGGGGCTCTGGGGAGACCCACATGAGGTCCCGAAGTGAAGTAGGGCAGAAGGTCATTAACAGGTGCCAAGTGATCTCTAGGCTTCCTTTCGTGTGGTGGGATTCTCCCCCAGACCCCACGGGCATGAGGAGAGTGGCCACCAAGGGGCAAGTGAGCCGCTCAGGGCTGCTGAGCTGGAATTTGAAGCTGGATGGGCCTGTGCCTCGAACCAGAATCTTTTTGCAACTGTGACGGTGAGAAAAGTGCGGAGGGCAACTACTAGGATTCTAGGGAGGGAGACATCAGAGCAGATTTCCTAGAAGACAGGATTTTGAGGGTGGGGTACAGCCTAGCTTTGAGTGTGAGGCCTCCCAGGGAACCTGTGTTCAGCTCTAAGGAATGGCACGCCCCCGCCCCCCGCCTCCCCCCCCCCCCCAGGGTCTCTGGGCCTGGTCCTTGCTCCAGTCCCCAAAGTCCTGGGGCAGAGGTGGGGCCTGGCTGCTCTACCTGACAGGGACTGGGTGGGGGTGGGTGGGGTGGGGTGGGCCCAGCTGCTGCTGCTTCAGGCCAGGCCAGATCAGGGTGCCAGGGCTGAGAGGTGCCAGAAGGAGCCTTTCTACCGACTGGGGAGGCCGACCATAGCCCTTGCCCAGGGTTACACTCCTTGCTGGGCACCAAGGCTGGGGCCAGTTCCTGCCTGGGAGCTGGGGAGGTCTCCCTGCAGATGCACGGGTGCTGGGTCTCCAAGGATGAAAAGTTCACCGAACAGAAAAGGAAGGGCGGGGTACTGTGGGCCCAGGGGATAGGTGAGTAAAGGCCCGGAAGTGTGATGCGGAGGGGGGCATTGAGTATCAGGTGTGCTTCTGAGAAGGGGCATCATTGGCTCCTAGAGGATGAGTCCCTGCAGAGGGCAGTGAGGAGGAGGCCAAGCAGGGAGAGCTCTCTTCCTCTCTCTGCTCTCTTCTCCCCTCCCCAGCTCCGTGCCAGAGGGGATCTGCTAGGGGTTCTGAACGAGGCAGGTGTGAGTGGGAGGTGCTAGGGGGCTGCACAGGGCCGGCTTGGGGAACAGTGGGTGGGGCACCTTCCCTGAGATAGAGCCACCACTAGGGGTGGGGCAGGTCTGGGAGAAGTTGACAAGGTGGGGGCCGGACATGGTGGTTGCTAGAGGCCTGTGGGCTTTGGGGGTGACATCCAGGACACTGCTCCCAGGCCAACGCTGTCTCCGGCTGCTTTTGCTCCTGCTTTCCTCTTGCACTCACAGGGCAGCGCTGAAGCCCTGGTCCCTGACAGGAGGGCCCCTGGACACAGGAAAGCCTCTCGGCATGACCCTTCCTACCGGCACAGTCACTGTGTCTAAACTTCCTTGCTGAGACTGGCTCTGCACACGACCTTGATGGAGGGAACTTCCGCTGTCGTCTCAGTGTTGTCATGTGTGAAATGGGGGTAAATGCTGCCTAATCTCGAGGGTTCGGGGAATGATGAGTAAGTTAAACAGTGTTACTAACACGCTTTACTAGTACGTGGTGTTTGGTGGCCTGTATAGTAATTAGCAATCAGCGTCACTTAGTCCCTTCTTCCCTGGTCAGGACAACCCAGAGGACGGAGGGGCTCACTTTAGGAGAAGGGTGAAAGGAAACGGGGTCTCCCCTTGAAGGAAGCCTCCTTGGTGTCAGTCGGTGTGACCCTATCAGGCCCTGGAGTGGGTGGTCTCACCATCTGCCTGACCAAGTCCCTGGGCCTCCCAAAGGCTCCCGGCCCCTAAATGTCAGAACACAAAGCCCCGCAGTGGGCCGTGGTCCCTGCCAGCTGCAGATGGCAGGTCTGCAAACCTCCAGCCCCATGCAGCTCCCCAGCTGTCTGGGGCCTGGGCAGGGGTGGAGGCTGGTCTGCCTATGGCTGGTCTCCTCACTTCAGCCTTTGCCTTTCTCTGCCCCCATGTCAAGTGTGTGAGTGCCTTTAGAGCCCCCGACCCCCCAATCCTGTAGCCCTTCCAGAGACCCCTTCCCTTCATGCCTGGTCCCCCAGCCTCTCTGTTCAAGGCCTCCCCCTCCCCCAGTTTCTCCTCCCCTCCTGGGCTGATGTGATACCCTGGGCTTGTCTTGCTTCAGTTCAGGCCAAGCTGCTGACCTCCCTTTGGCCTCAGGCCTTGCCTTGGCTGCTCACTAAAGGCAAGATGGGCTCTTCCAGGGTGTCTTAGGGAGCTAGCGTTTGGCCTGGACATACTCAGACCTTGTGGAGCGAGCACTTGCTTGCTGTACTGCCCTGAGTTGCTGCCCATCCTAATTGTTCAGGGATGTGTTTCGGGGGGCCCCGCTTTCCTGAGGCCAGGTGTGTGAGGGCGCCTGTGGCTGCAGCTGTGGTTTTCTGCCTCGACTGGGCATGTGGACAGTGGTAGGAAAGGGGCCAGCGGCCAGAGCGGACAAAGCCCACCCACTGGTACCCAGCGGACCCTCACTGTCCGGTGTGCCCAGTGATGGCCACAGGCCCCTGATGTCTGGGGAGAGCCTGCTGGCCTGCCCCGCCGGCTCCTGCCCCACCACCTCCCCTCCCCCTGCAACTTCTGCCAGTCCCGTGAGATGGGTCCCACCTGTTACTAGTAATAGTGACTAAGACACTGAAGTTCGGGGTGACTTTGTTCAAGGTGTGGTAAGTTCACATTCACTCACCACTTCCTTGAGCAGGAGTGAGGCCACTGAGCTGTCCACACTGTCCTTCACAAGCAGTAGTAGCTCTCTGCTGGTGCTGTGACAAAGTAACATGAACAAAGTAGCTTAAAACAACACGGATTCATTCTCTTACAGTTTCGGTGGTCATGAGTCAAAACATGGGTCTTACGGGGCTGAAATCAAGGCGTGGGCAGGCTGGGTCCTTCTGGAGGCTCCAGGGGGAATGGGTGCTCGTCTCTCCCAGCTTCTGGCAGCTGTTGGTACTCCTGTGACCCCATCTCCACTGTCATCATAACCTGGCCTTTCCCTCCAGTGGAGTCCAGTCTCCCTTTGCCTCCTTCGGAGGACACTTGTGATTGCATTTAGGGCCCAGCCATACCATCCAGGGTCATCTCCCCATCAAAATCCTCGTGACCTCTGCAAACTCCCTTCTGCCATGTAAGGTAACAGTCACAAGTTCCAAGGACTCGTGGCTGATATCTTAGAGGCCGTTATTCTGCTGACCACAGGAACCACTGCCGTGTCACTGCAGACTCCGCCTTCAGGGACCCCTCTCTGGGCGCCCACAGCTGCTGACCCCCCATGAAGCCATCCTCAGGGTCTGCCTCCCCTGAGCCGGGGAGCTGTCGTGGGCAGGGCCTGGGACTGCTGCACCTCTAGTCCCAGAGCCCAGCCCGAGACCACGAGCCAGAGCTCGGGGGATTGGGGAGAGAGCTGCTCCTGTCTCTGTGCGCTGCCCCGTGACCGGGCCCAGTCCTGCATTGGACAGGATGTTGGGAATTGCCGAGTGGAGCACAGTGTCTTCCAGATGTTCATTCAATAACCTCAGAGCTGTGTAGGGGAGGTCACCTGATTCCCACCACCACCCTGGGGGTGGGGGTGGCCCATTTTGCAGGTAGGTATGCCGAGGCCAGTTGAGGCTAAGTCCTGTCTGGAGCAGAGCTGTGTGAGGGAAGCAAGGGGCCGGGGCAGGTTGGGCAGGGGAAGTGGAAAGGACTCTGTTACAGATGAGCAGTCTGAGGCACAAGGACGGTGACTGTCTTTCCCCTCCCTGGGCCTCAGTGTCCCCATCTAGGGTGAGGATGGTGATGGGCCATTCTGAGGCTCTGCTTCGTGCTCTGCCTGGGCATGGGGAGGAGGCATCAGCTTTCAAGGATGCCGTGGGCAGGCATGACATGGCGCAGAGCCGTGCCCGGAAGTGCTCCCAGCACACCACTTGCCTGGAGTGGTGGCTGCCCTCCTGCAGCCTCCCCCGGAGAACCCCTGCCTGCTGCAGACCCTGCCCCGTGTGGGCCTCCGCTGTGTCCCCGTGGCCCGGGCCATGCCACGTAGAGCCCTGCTTCTCTCTCAGGGGCCATTTCTACGGCCTGTCTCTGCCTGCCACCTGCCTCCTCTCTGTTCCACCTTCTTGTGACTCGTCCAGTGGCCCAGCTCATACCCCACACCCCGCCGAGTCCTCAGCCCGGCGCTCAGGGCTGCCACGGCTGTGGCGATGTTTCTGCACCTCTTCTTCCCTCCCCTGCCCTGGCCCCTGCCCTCTAGCCTTGCTGAGATGATTCTTCCTCCCACAATGCTCTGTCTTCCTCCAAACCTCTATTTCCATCTCTTGAAATCACAGTCGACCCTTTGAAGGTTTATTTTATTGTGTTTTTGACACAGAGAGAAACTGAGACAGAGAGAAGCGGAGGGCCCAGAGCAGCCTCCATGGCCATACGTCATCAATTTTTGGCATAGTTTCATTCCACACAGGTGGGTGGGGGGCCACACACGGCAGGAACCGGGCTGGGAGCCTCCTGTATGGGAAGCTCACCCCTGTGAGAACCGAACTGGGGGCCACACCCCAGTTCAGCATATGGGTTCACATGAGCCGGGGCTGGGATTCGATCCTGGGACCCCAGGGCTGCAAATCGAGCGCTTAACCCGCTGAGCCCTCCCGGCTTCCCCACAGTCTGCCCTTTGCGATCCTGCTTAGGTACCACATCCTCTACGCAGCCTCTCCTGCCCCCTGAGTGAGCCATGCCCCTTTTACCAGGTCTGTCTGGTTCCAGGCTCGCTCCCCTCCAGTGGCTGACCTTCAGGGCAGAGCCCTGCCGGACCCCTCGTGGCCCCTGGTCCAGGCACAGCAGGTGGGAGTGAAGGGCCAGGACTCCCAGAGGCTGGCGAACGGGTGGGTCCCTGTCACTGCTGGAGTAGTGTGCTGGGTAGAGCAGAGCTTCCACGCGCTCCTGGCTGAGGCCTGAATGCCTCTTTCCTCCCTGAGCCTCTGGACCTCATCTGGGCAGTGAAAGCAGTACAGCTCATTTCTGAGGTTGTGCAAGCACTTGACCTGGGAACCAAGCCTCAGTTTCCCAGTCTGAGAAACAGGCACCATCTCACCAGGTTCCCAGCCTTGAATCTTAGAGGCAGGTGGCACTAGGATAAGGTGATCAGATTTTAACATTGGTAAAGCGGGACACCATTGACCGGGGTGGGGGTGGGGGCTCTTGATTAAAAATTTGGTCTATCTCCCGCCGTTCCCTAGCTTGTCGTGCATTCTTTCCAAAAATCGGGACATTTTTAAAATGCCGCAGGACACGGGACAAATTGTTAAAAATCGGGACTGTCCCGCCAAAAGCGGGACGTCTGGTCACCCTATGCTAGGGGCAGAGGCTGCCCACGCAGGAAGCAGGAAAGGAGGCTGTCCTGGTGACAAACCCAGCAGAAGGAAAAGAGAGAGACATGCCCCCTCCCCTCCATTCATGCGTGACAGCCTGCAGGCCAGAGAGGACAGGGCCTTGCCTAGGGTCACACAGCCCAGTGGAGCAGAGAGGACTTCAATGACCCGATCAAGTCACATTTTTGTCAGGTTGTTTACCCGTGGGGAGTGGCAACACCTACAGCCTGAAGCTCCAGGTGTCTTCCCCTCCCCCTCCCCCAGCAGGACCGAGAACAGCCCCTGCTGGGGGCGCTCAGCTGCATCTGCCCCTCCCTGCGCATCCTCTCAGCAGGATGTCGCGCAGGGCTGGGAGCCCCTGGGCAGGGTGACCACTGCTCTGGGTTTCCGGGGACTTTCAGCGCCCACATGGGCCAGGCTGCTCGTCCTGCCTGAGGCTGGGCCCTATGCAGGGCCCCTGCCCCCCAGGAGCCTGGCTGGCTCCCCAGCTTCTTCCTGCCCGGCCCTGGCCGGAGGGGCCCTCGCTGGAGTGCACTTGGGAGGTTCATTCCTAGGTACCCCCGCTTCCCACCCCTCCCCAGCACCCGGAGGCAGGGCCTGAATCCCAGGGAAGAGCAGCGATGGAGCAGAGGCCCCAGGATGCGGGATGCACAGCAGGCGTCCTGGCAGCTGGGTTTTCCCTCAAAATGCTGCCTGGGGACATGGGTGCCTCACGATCTGTCTCCCAGCACCAGGGAGAGGACCTGCACCCCGGGCCCCGCCCTCCAGGCCCTTGTGTCTGCTAGCTGGGGAGCAGCTTACTGGGCTTCTGTGCTAGAAAGATCTCTCGCTGGGTGGGGACTGGATTGGACGCAGACAGAAATGATAAGGGGTGGGGAGTAGAGAGGAAAGACAGGATTTCCCAGCCCGGGTGCCAGCCTGCCTGGTGTTGGCTGGACTGACTCACTGGGGCTGGCCCCTGGCTCTGCTGACCGAGCCCAGCTCTCCCTCCTCCCCTGCCGCCATCTGTTCCTCAGTACCCAGTACGTGGGGGAGACAGGGTCGTGGAAAGCCAAAATGCACCCAGGATAGGACAGAGATACGAGTTAAGCCTGTTATTGAAATGGCGGCTTGTGGAGCAATAGGAAAATGGGGTACAAGGGAATGAGAACACTGACAAACAAAACACCCAAGTAACCAGGAAGTCACCAGACTGAGGCTCTGCCCTTTCGAGGGCCCCTTCCCTGGCCAGGGTCAGCGCCTCAGCCCCTTTCCTCAGCCTCTGACCCGTGGTCTCGCCCCCCTACCCTCTCGTGGCCCGTTCTCTCCCGAGCCCCGGCTCCGGCTCCGCACCCTCTCCCTGCACCCCAGCGCACCTTCCTGCTCTCCCCGTGGGTTCCTGCCTGGCAAGCTCTGCCTAGTTCCATCCTGAAGAGCCAGCAGCGTGCTTCCCGCCTTCAGGCCCCACCCACAGCATGCCTTCCTCCCCGGAGCCCTGACCGCTTTGTTTCTGGTTTAGTTCTCAGAGGCTGGGACGCTGGGACTGCCGTAAGGACCCCTTCCTTGTCGGCTCAGGGCCGGCCCAGAACGGGTGTCAGTGAAGATACGCATGTTGTCATGAACCATGTCCCCTGAATTATAAAGACAACTTTTCAGCCCTTGGCTTATTATGTGGCAAGGGGAGGGCCCTGCCCCCAGGAGTGTGGGGTAGCTGAGGCTGCAGAAGGGCAGGGAGGAGATGAGGGATATATTGACCAGCTAGGGGCAGAGCCTCGTTGGCTCCCTCCACCAGGATGATGGCGCCCACTCTGTGGGTCCCATGCTGTACAAGGGGCACCCGCTGTGGGGTTTGGGTGATTGGGGCACAGAGGAGAGACCCCCAGGCCTTCCTTCATTCTCCCTTTCACCCCCACAACCAGCTGGCCACAAAGAGAGCTGAGCCTCCTCCCACACTGCTCTAGACCCCACCTGCTCTCTGTTCACACATGAGCTACCAGTTCAAGTTCTGCAGCCTTCCTTCTGGTCTTTCTGCTCCAGTCTTGTCCTTTTCTAGCACATTCTCCATGTGGCAGGCAGATGGATTTCAAGTCCCTCCTCTGCTCAGCACCCTTCCCCAGCTTCCCACCTCATTCTTGCGCCAGGCACCCCAGGACCTCTGGCTGGGATCCTGCACATCTCTTCGGCCCACCCCCGCTCTGCGTCAGCTCAGCTCCTCTCCCCTTGCCCTGCTTGCCCTCGGGGCTGAGAATGTCTCCTGGGGATGGTCCCTGTCTGGCTGGCACCCCCTTCTCAGATACAGAGGAAACCTGGGAGGTGTGTGCCCAGTCAGGCCACCACCTTTACCTTGTGGGGCCCTCTCTTGGGCTTGAGCACTCCAGGTGTGAAAGCCACAATGTTTGGTGCGTGACAAGGCCAGGCGAGGACTTGTGCACTGACCCAGCCCTGGCTCCTTCCCTCCAGGTATGTAGTGGCCAGCCTGACAGGGCTAGAGCTGTGAGGGGCCACCAGTCAGCCAACCCTTCTGCCCAGGGCCGCTGCACTGTCTTTTAAAACCTTTCTGTTGAAGCACAGCTGACCTCTGGAAGTGCATAAGTCCAGGTGCTCGGCTCAGCGACCACGCCCACAGCCACCACCCAGATCAAGGGGCAGTATTCTGTGAGGCCCCTTCCAGGGACCACCCCCAAAGGCAGCAGCTCCCCTGCCTTCACCACAGACGCGTTATGCCTACTTTTCAGTTCTGTATCAGTGGAATCACAGTTTTGCTTTTCTTTAAGATGACGCTTGTGAAATCCGTTTTTGTTACAGTATAATATTCCATCACAACAGCACATTTATCCTTTCTTCTGTTGTACATTTAGGTTGTTTCTCATTTTCAGCTATTTAAAATACTGTGATAAAATTCTTGTACGTGTTTTGGTGAATATGTGCATGCATTTCTGTTTGGTATACGAGGGCTGTCTGGAAAGTATCCAGCCACGTAATATGAAAAATAGAGGCATTTATGGCTGGATGTTTTCCAGACAGCCCATTTACACTTAGGAGTAGAATCACTGAGCAAAAGACAATTAAATTCATGAGCTTGCCACCGTGCACTTACGTTAGCAGCACTGTACAAACAACTCAATAAAGTTTCATAACCTTGGTATATCAGTGCCTCACAGCTGTGTTTGTGTTGATGTGTGGTGGTGTCTTGCTGACATTCTTGTGTGTGTTTGTGTGCTGTTGCAAGAATGTCAGAGCTTGAATTAGAGCAACAAACATTAAATTTTGCATTAAACTTTGCAAGAGTGGAAGTGAAAGGGACATGTTAGTCCACGTTATGGGGATAATGCCATGAAGAAAACGGCAGAGTACAAATGGAGTAAATGTTTTTCTGAGGGGAGAGAAAGCGTCACTGATGAGAAAAGGTCACGTGGCCAGTAACAAGCAGAACTGATGAAAACATTGCAAAAATTTATCGAATTGTGCATCAAAATTGTCGGCCGACGTGAGAAGCATAGCAGACCAAGTACACATCTATAAAGAAACAGGAAAATCTTCACTGAAAATCTTGACATAAGAAAGGTGTGTACAGAACTCGTCCTGAAGAAAGGAAAGTCGAAGTTTGCCGAGACCTTTTGGAGAGGCAAGACGATGTTTTGGGCCCTGTTATCACTGATGACGAAACATGGTTGTAACAGTACGACCCTGGAACAAAGTGTCAAAGTGTACAATGGAAGTCAGCCAATTCTCCATGACCAAAAAAGTCCCATCAGTCCAAATCAAGGCTCAAAGCGATGTTGCCCGTTTTTTTTGAGGGATTGTTCATGATGAATTTGTACCAAGTGGACAAACAGTCATCCAAGTTGACTATTTGGAAGTGCTAAAACGCCTGTGTGAAAAAGTTACCGTAGACAAAAACAACCTGAATGTTTTGCCAACAACTCATGTCTCTTACATCACGACAATGTATCAGCTCATATGGAAGGAGGGAGTTTTTAGGCAGTAAACAAATAACTGTATTGGAACACCCACCCCACTCATTTTATCTGGCTTCCAATGACTTTTTTTTTACCTGGAGATAAAGGAAATATTGAAAGGAAGGCATTTGATGACATTCAGGGGGAAGCCAGGATGGCTCAGTGGGTTAAGTGCTCACTTTGCAGCCCCAGGGACCGAGGATCAAATCCCGGCCCTGATTGTGCGGACCCATGTGCTGAACTGGGGAGTGCCCCCAGTTCAGTTCTCTCTCTGTCTCTGTATCTCTCTCTCTCTGTCAAAAAAGAAAAGTAAATAAATAAAATAAAAATTAAAAAAATTAAATTAAATTAAAAAAAAAAATGGGAAAGCCGGGATGGCTCAGCGGGTTAAGCACTCGCTTTGAAGCCCTGAGGACTGAGGATCGAATCCCGGCTCCGGCCCAGGTGGACCCACATGCTGAACTGGGGTGTGCTTCCCGAATGCAGTGAGGCCCCCAGTTTAGTTAAAAAGAAAAAGAGGTGATGACATTCAGGACATTAAGGGTAATACAACAATGGCTCCAATAGCCATTCCAGAAAAAGAGTTCCAAAATTGCTTTGAAGGGTGGACCAGGCACTGGCGTCGGTGCTTAGCTTCCCAAGGGGAAGACTTCGAAGGTGACCGTCGTGAGATTCAGCAATGAGGTGTGTAGCCTTTTGTCTGGGATGAGCTCACGAACTTAATTGTCAGACCTCGTATGTGTTTGTTCCGCTTTGGATGATATGGTCAAATGATTTGGCAAAGTAGTTGTACCGACTTACACTCCTATCACCAATGTAGATCTGCTTGGGGTCGGGGGAGACAGAGATAGAGACAGAGGCAGAGACAGAGAGCTGTTGTCACTTCAGTCATTGTAGGAGTGCTGTCTCATTGCGGTTTTAATGGGCATTTCCTTGATTAGTGAAGTCAGGCACATTTTCTTTCTGTTTATTAGCCATTTGAACATGCTCTTTTCTTATGTTCTCTTCAAAAAGCTTTATTGCTGACTTTGTCAAGGAGACAGGCAATCTATGTGCACTTGTTTTTGTGTGTAGTGGGAGATAGGGGACAGCCCGTCGACCCATCACTTTTCGTTGAAGAGACCATACTTTTCCCAGTGCACTGCGGTGTCACCTTTGTCATAAGCCAGGTGTCCTCCTCCTTGTGGCTTCTTTCTGGGCTTTCTGTCCTCGTCCTCTGGTCTGTTTTTCTACGCTGTGCCAGCCCCTCGCGTGTCACTGACCGAGCTTTGTGCTGGGTCTTGTTGCCGCTAGTGCAAGCCCTTCGTGGGCTGCTCCATTATCCCACCGTGGAGGAGACCAAGGCTCAGAGAGGGCAGGCCACTCGCCGCCACCACAGAGCCCTCCTCCGCCACACCCTGCCTTCCGTGGCGGCTGGTTTCAGTTCCCTGCCTGCACCTCAAGGAATTTAACAGTTCTCTTCAAACCAACTTCCGTTTCCCTTATTTCCGAAAGGCAACTGTGTGTTTACTGTCAGTGGAAAATCATTACATGTTACTCTCCATAACTACAAGGTAATTGGGAGAATCTTAAACATCAAGTGTAAACAACAGAAAAATCCATTTGGTTCCAACCCGGTGCTGTTGCTGTGAGCTTATTAACTGCTCCTTCCTGTGAAGCAGATGGGCAAGGGCTGTGAGGGATTAGACTCACTGGACCAAATGAGTTCTCCTTGAGGGAGAAATGGGGGGAATAACGTCCTTACTAGCTTCTTTACCCCCACATCAATGTTCCCAGTATTAACCTGCTTTGGGAAGTCCTGGTGTGACACGGAATCTGGAAGCTTGGGATCCTGCTAACAAGCCGTAGATTTGGGGCTCGTTCCTTGATGCTCTCATCTACAAAATGGGACTAAAACTCTCTCCTGTTTCTTCGTGGCTGTGTTGACAAAGGTCAGTGGGGTCAGCCGCCTCCTGCAGCGGGCTCAGCATGTCCTGCTGCAGCGTGAGCTGCCCCAGGCACGGCTGGCTGCCCATTCTTCCCCCGTGGGTCCCACCAGCAGAGCAGCCACACCATGCCAGGCTGGGTCCGGATTGCCTTGTCCTCTCCTGCCGTGAGCTTTCGCTTAGCTCTCTCCTCTGCCTGGAAAGACCTTTCTCACCTGGTGGACAGCCGACTTCTGGGGCCGGGGCACTGGAGTGGCCTCCTTGCATCCCTCTTGCTGGAACCTCTGAAATGGCACATTTTTCACTTTGTCTTAAGTCTATTGGCCACACTAGATCATGAAGTTCCTTGGGGACTGGAGCCCTGAATTGTTGTGAAACCTCCTGGTTGGGGTCTGGAAACTGTGTAGAGGTACCCAGACATTGATGCTGACGTGTGCAAAACACTGTCCCTCGAGGCGGTGTCCCATTTGATTCCCCCAGAGGCCCTGGCACATTGTCGCTTCCTTCCAGTTAAGGACAGTGCAGACCAGAGAGGTGATGTGGCCTGTTCAGGGTCACACAGCTTAGGGGGATATTGGGAACTAACGCCAAGTCTGTTAGGAGCTGGAGGAGGACGGGACAGCAGCAGGGAGTGCCAGGGCTGCAGGAGCGCCTCCCCCTGGGCAGCGGGGGTGGGGCACTGGCTGTCACCCAACCCTCAGGAGGGGGAGGGCGGGAGAGAGGCCTGATCTACTGGGAAGGGGCAGGCCCTGGCCTTCAGGAGACCTGAGAAGGCCGAGGCTCTGATACGGAAAGCTGATCTCCCTTGGGAGTTCCTGCCACTCTTTGATCCCGTTTTCCCATCTGCGGAAGACTTCCACCTGCATCCCTATATCGGTTCATTCAGCACAAATCTGCTTCACTCGTCTCCTGAGGTTGGACTCTGGGGAAACAGGGGTCCTGCCCTAGAGGGGCACAGAGTGGGCTGGGGGTGTGGACAAGGGGTACAACCTAATGGTGGAGGCAGAGGGACGAGCAATGTAGGGGCAGGTGGGCGGCGCTTGGACTGAGCCCTGAAGGTGACCAGGGGTTCTCTAGATGTGTATGCACGTGCTGCAGGAGCAGTGTGATGGCTTTGGGAACTGTAAGGCGCTCGCAGCACTAGAACTCAGGCCCAGGGTGAAGACTGGGGCCAGGATGGGAGGGTGTGTGAGATCGTCAGGGCTGGAGGGGTGAGGGCAGGCTGATGGGCAGTCCTGGTGATGCCCAGCTCAAACTCAGAGTAGAAGCATTAAGAAGATGGGCAGTGCCGCGGTCCCAACCTCGGTCCCAGACTTTGCGACTCCAGTTTATCCGAGGCCTTCCATGGTTATGCCTAGAACTGAAGAGACAACAACGCTCACGGGCTGATGATCCTGTGACCCCCATGGGGGTGTTGACCCAGTGGATGGAGTGGGACGTGACCTTGGGGCAGACAGAGGGTATAGGAGGTTAGTCAGCATGAGGTGCAGCCTGTGCCAAGGCCAGGGCCAGGGGAACCTGGCATAAGTAGGCCAGGGTCAGCCCAGCTGGCAGGTGAGGCAGGAGAGATGGCTGAACTGGGTCAGACAGACAAGACAGCCTGGCTTAGGTTCTCCCAGGCCCTGGCCAGGCTGAGATTTCCCCTCTGACCCCCACCTCCCTTCTCTCCCCTCAGGAGCAAACCTTCCCAGCAGTGTTGGCTGCTCTGTAGCCTGGAGGGTGGCCAGAACCCTCGTTCTGCAGCAGCTTGGCTGTGTGACCTCAGCCAGCTCGCTCCCTCTCCCTGGGCCCTTTGGGCTCTGAAACACGGGAATTGCTAGAGCTGATTTCTGGGCTCCTGCTTTCAGCTTCTTTGATCTAATTCTTGCAGCTTAAATTGCTTCCTGAGAGGCCCTGCAGAAACTGGAAACCCTGATGCTAATGACTCTCCTGGGTGGCTGCCTGCCAGAAGCCCAGGGGCTGGCTCCCCAGGCTTGGGATGTCCCCCCACCCCCACCCCACAGGCCTCCAAAGCAGGAATGGTGGGTGGAAGGGGGCAAGGCTACTGGCTTTCCTAGGCAGAGGGAGGGCCAGAGAGGTTAAGTGGTCAACCTGAGGTCACACAGCAGCAGAGCAAGTGGGCCCGGTAGGATGTGGGGGCAGAAGATGAAAGGGCTCTGGGTCCACAGCAGAGGACACACCAGCTCTTCGCCCCTTGGCAGGCAAGCAGGGACAGTGGGCCCTCCCTGTTGTCCATTCATGTTCCGCACTCACGGCCCATTCTCACTGCTTTTCCGTCCTGCTTCTCCGCTCCCCGTGGAGTCCGTTGTCCCTTCCCGGGAGGCTGGCTCAGCCAGGGCGTGTGTGGGGTGAGCCCTGCCCTGCCCTGCGGGCACTCAGCCCTTCCTGCTGCGTGTGGGCTCACCAGGCCAGGTGGACGCACGGAAGTCAGCAGATGTGGCTGCAAGTTCAGACTGTTCTGAGCCGCGGGCGGGTGGCCGCCCCTCCCTCAGCCTCAGTTTCCTTTTCTGAAAAATGGCAACAGTCAAAGGCCTGCCCTGCACCATGTGCCGGTACACACGGGAGGTGTCCGGGAATGGAAGCCTCTCTCGGAAGCAAGAGGTGGCTCTGCCACTTCTCGATGCTCTTCGCCCTGCTAAGTGGTCTCCTTGGCCTTCAGTTATAATTGGATCTTCCAGTTACGGAGGCAACGTTGTTCCCACGGTGGGCAGGAGAGAGTGGGCACTCAGAGAGGCTGAGTAAATTGTTTAAGGCCACACAGCGGGTGAGTGGTGCAGCGGGGCCAGGTGCCCACGTCTGTCTTGCTCTCAAACCCGTGTTGGAGTCAGAAGCCAGCCTGCCTTGCCTCGGTTTCCCCGGCTGGGCTGGGGGGTTGTGGCCTGGGCCTGGGGTTCAGGGTAGCCTCGGGCAGGCCCCAGGTGGAGTGGACTTGGAGTGGGGCGTGCAGCCTACATGGAGTCTGCGCTGTGGGACTGGACGGGCTGTCAGTTAGGTGCCTGGCTGTGCAGGCGTCTGTCAGGGCATCTGAGAAGTCAGGCCCCGCTGACTGTTGCTCCTCACCCTGCTCTCCCCTCCTGGAGGAGGTCTCTGCCATGTCCGTGTGGCCTGCGGCCCTTGCGTTTGGTTGGTGCGTGTCTCCAAGATTCAGGGCGCTGGGCTGGGCCCGACCGGGCCTTGGGGCCTGGAGGGAGGACGCTGGAATGTACAGCCACCCCCTGCACCCGGCTCTGTGCCAGGGGCTGCAAGTGCGGGCGGCCAGACCAAGTGCACCCTGCCATCCATGGCTTCTGGACTCATGGGAGCTGACGGTCCTGTTCCCTGGGCTGAGGAATCTGAGGGATGCGATGTGAAGTTTGGGATTGTTGTGTTGAGGGGGCCCATGAGCTTTGTCATAGGGGGTGGGTGGCTGGGGGCCCAGAAGAGGGGTCCAAGCTGAACACAGGGGTCATTGGTGGTGGGGAGATGAGCTGACAGACCACTGGGGACCCCAGTGGGGGAGGGAAGGTTGGAGATGGGGGAGGGGTCAGAACCAGCCCAGGAAGGGGGAGGCTGTGCTGGGAGGCTGGCTGCTGAGGTCAGGAAGACTCAAGGTGAGGGGCATTAGGTCGCCGGGATTAAGCAGCGACCAGAGTGCTGTCTAGGGACCTGGAGACATTCACTCCAGAAGTGCTAGAGGTTAGGGGGCAATGGGGTGATTTAGGGGGCATTTGAATGTGGGTGAGGCTGCAGGGGCCCAGGTCTTCAGACACGGGGCAGACCGAGGGTCCAGAAGAGAGACAGGCGGCTGCTTTCCCGCGGGTGTGACATGAGCCATGTGGAGGCCGCTTGTCTGTTCAGGCCCAGGAGGTCTCAGGAAGGCTGGTGAGGTGGGGGTGCGTGCGGCTGACAGCACTGAGCACTGCAGGCCTGGCCTCGCCTCTGTGCATCGAGACGAGAGGATTCGGGCTGTGGAGTCAGGTCAGGTGGTTCCTATGCCCATCTCTGTGCATGCCAGCCGTGGGCAGGTCTCCCCGTCTCTGTGCAGGTCTCCCCATCTCTGTGCAAGACTCCCCGTCTCTGCAGGTCTCCCCATCTCTGTGCAGGACTCCCCGTCTCTGTGCAGGACTCCCCGTCTCTGCAGGTCTCCCTGTCTCTGTGCAGGTCTCCCCGTCTCTGTGCAGGTCTCCCCGTCTCTGTGCAGGTCTCCCCGTCTCTGCAGGTCTCCCCGTCTCTGTGCAGGTCTCCCCATCTCTGTGCAGGTCTCCCCTTCTCTGCAGGTCTCCCCGTCTCTGTGCAGGACTCCCCGTCTCTGTGCAGGTCTCCTGTCACTGTGCCTCCAGCGCTGGCCTGTCTGATGCTGGTGAAGATGCCCCCTTCACAGGGCTGCAGGGGGAGAGCAGGCAGGGACCACCTGCCTCGGGGCCGCCAGTCCTCACAAGCGATGACCTTCTGGTGTTCTGTCCCCGCAGGTCGCCGGGAGCTGCCGTGTTCTAGCCTCCCCTCCCAGGGCAGCGGCCGCCATGTTCTCGTGTGTGAAGCCCTACGGAGACCAGAACTACTCGGCTCTGAAGCGGGCCTGTCTGCGCAGGAAGGTGCTCTTCGAAGACCCCAGCTTCCCCGCCACTGACGACTCGCTGTACTACAAGGGCGCCCCGGGGCCCGCCCTCAGGTGGATGCGGCCCAAGGTCAGCGTGGGGTCTGCAGGGAGCAGGCCCCGACCCACCCAGGCTGCAGGGGGAGGGGAGGGGCCAGGAGAGAGGCCCCAGGCAGGTGGGAAAGCCGAGGGGCTGGTGCTGGGCCCTCCTGCTGTGAGACCCATCTGGATGGGGAGCCAGGCCCCAGTCCTGCCACCCTCCGCCCAGGGTCGTTTGGGGGGATGTGACCTTCTATTAGTGACATGTAGAGTGATGTTCAAGTGTAAGGCATTTATTTACTTTGCTGATTATTATCATAACGATTTTGAAATAGTCATTTGCTATAAATGAAAAGTATGATAATGACTAATCAATAATAATAATGGTGGTAAAAAGTAATGGTACTTCATCGGGTTGTGAGCAGAAGAGATGAGCTTGGAGGAGTCCGGCCCAGCAGCTGTCACCACTGCTGTGGAGAGCGGTGAGTCCTGGGGCACCGGGCTGGCGGCTCCCCTCGTCCTGGCCGCGGTCACCGAGGCTACAGTGTGTGTAACGACGTGCCTGTCCTGTGTAGTTTCATCTTCTTTACCTTGATTCCTGAGTGTGAGGGTGGCTGCCCCCAGGGGCCATCCCCGGTCTCCATGGTTGTGCTGTGACACAAGTGGATCACACAGGAGGAACTTCAGTGCCGTCTCCTCCTGACCCCCATAATCAGAGAAGACATTTGCCAGGAAGGGCTGTGCAGGCAGAAGGCACAGTGTGGAGAAGACACCGGCTCACTGGGACACGGCAGAGCCGCCGAGTGGTCAGGCGCGTGGAGGGGAGAGTGGGGAGGAGGCCAGTGCTGTGAGGCAGCAGGGGGCACAGGCCAGCTTAGAGCTACAGAGCTCCTCGCAGCCCCTGTATGTTTGGGGAAATGACATTTAGTTTCTATGTCCCTCACCTATATGGTCTATGATCTCAAGTCCCTTCTAACTCAAACCATCCTGTGTATGTTCTTGGACTGGGGAAGGAAGAGAAACTGAGGCCAAGAGAAGGGAAGGCAGGTCCCCAAATTGCACAGCGATCCGGCAGCAGAACTGGGCTGGGACCCAGGAGTTCTGCTTCTACCGGTTCCCCTCCCTGCAGCCCCATAGAGTCCCTGCTGCCTTTGACCTCAGCCCATGAGCCGCAGCATCGCTGCCCCTGAGCTCTAGGAGCCTCGTGGGCCCCGCCCGCCCACGCCTTCCGTTCTCTCTGTCTGGTGGGTGGAGAAGGAGGCCACTCTCAAAGGGCCTTTGTGAGGCCTCGGGTGCGAGCGGGTGGGGGAGGCACGAGGGCTCTGCCACCCTCTCTGTCGCCTTGGTGCCACATCCTGACCCTCGCCTGCCCTCCTGCCATCGCCTGGACACGGTAGGGTCTGGCTGGGGAAGTTTGGGCTTAGTGCCCTGAGAGGAAGAAATGTCAGGCTGGCTGGGCTCAGCAACCCCCTGCTGTGTGACCCTGGCAGAGTCACCTGCCCTCTCTGGGCCTCTTTCCTTGCCAGTTCAGGAGTCCTGCCACCATGGCCATGCGTTCGCTGCGTTCTTTCTTGGGCTTGGTGCCTGGTTCTCTCTAGACACTGAAAGTTCTGGGAAGCAGAGCTGCCCCTGCTCTGGGTGTGGAGGCCCCTGACAGATGGCACGAGGTGGTTGGTACTGAGAGGGCGGTGTCTGCAGGGGTCCAGGGCGGCCGTGGGGGATAGTTCTGGGTTGGGGAGCAGCTCAAGGCCAGGCGTGGCTGAGTGGTGTTGGGTGAGGAGGTGAGACCACATGGACCAGGCTGTGGTAGATGGTCGTGTGGCAGCAGCGCCTGCCGGGTGGTGGCAGGGCCAGTGTGACTGGCAGGATGGGGGGCGGGCGTGTGGAACAGGAAGTCGGGCTTGCCGCAGGCGGGAGGGTGGGACTGGCCTGGTGGGGTGACCATTAACTCCCAGCGGCTTGGCCTGTTGGCCAATGAGTTGAAACTGTGTCCCGAGCCAGCTGCGTTTCTGTGGAGTCCCACTTCCTGGGTCCTGTGACCTGTTTATAAACAAAGCAAAAAGCCAACCTTCCCAACAGCCCTGCTTCACTCCCACCCAGCTCCAGTGCCTTCTCTCTAGGCTGGTCTATAAGCAGTATTGTGGGCTCCATCCTCAGAGGACAGCCGCCCTGCCTGCCTGCCCCCCTGCCTGCCAGTCACCCTCATCCTTTCCCCCAAAATGGAAGGAGGCTGGTTTTGAGCCCGATGGACTTGTCTTTACCTTACAGGAGGGGTGACCTTGAACAACTCATTTCCCCTCCTTGGGCCTCAGTTGCCTTATCTGTAAATGGAGAGAATAATTCTTGCTGATCATGGTTTCTGGAGGTTGAAGTGACTTTAGGCGTGTGTGGTGTCAGACATGGGGCAGGCAGATGGCAGAGTGGTCCCCCTCTCGCCCACCTGCATACCCCATGCTGGGGATCCAGAGCGGTCCCACCCGGAAAGCCCTGTCTCTCGTGGACTCAGCAGGCAGGGTCAGTCCTCACCTTCCTCAGTCTCTGCCCAGAGCATCTGCCTCAGGCCCACCCCCCACCACCCCCCTGCCTGCCCCAGGTTCATTGTTCCTTGGTTCCTGCCAGTTCATAGTCCCAGGGCCTGGATGCAAAGGGTCCTGGGATGGGGGCTTACTCCTGACAGGCCCCGGGCCCCCCACGTCCAGCACTCGGCCTCCCCCATCTCTGGAGGTGAGCCTGCAGGCCCCTTGGTGGAACCAGGAAGGGAACAAGCAAAGGTCCTGCAAGCAGACGTCAGTTTTGGAGCCTCCCAGACTCTCCCAGTCGCCTGCTGGTCCCCAACCCCGTGCCTGGGGGTTGTGCTCATCACGCCAGCGCCTGGAGAAGGCCCCAGCCCTTGCCGGTGCTGAACGGGCCCCTTTGTGCCACCAGACACGATTTGCACGGAGTCTGGCCACCTGGGCTCCACCCTGCCCGGAACGATACGCTCCTGGGTGGGAGAGGGAGGCACGTCTGTCGTGGGGTGGGGGTCGGGGCACAAGCTGTAACCCCTGAGAACACTGCCCTTGCTCCTGCACCGGGCACAGGTCCCGCTTCCTTCCTCAGCCTGTGGCCCCACTTGTGTGGCTGATTCCTGGAGGGAGGTGACTGGGGGAAGGTGGATGGATGGGGAGCGGGGAGGGGAGGGAGGTGCCCTGGATCGCCATCTGCTCCATTCCTGTCTGTACACCGGGCCTGGAAACCTGAAGTTCTTGTTCTGCTGCTCGGGGAGGTAGTTACAGGCGGTGACCCCGTGTCCAGGGGAGCTGGTCTAGCAGGCTGGGAGGGACTGAGCGGGAACGGCCATGCAGAAGGCTGTGCCCGGAGAGAGGTTTGTTGACCAGAGAAGCGGTCCCTCCCAGCCCTGGGGGACAGCCTGGCCCAGGGCCGGTGCATGTCCAGCCCAGTCCTCCAGGCCACGCCTGTGGGGGGGTGTCAGCTGGTTCACATGGAGGACCACAGTCTAGTGTGTCTTCCTCCAGGGCCCTGCCTGGAGGCTGCAGCCCTCCTGGACTAGCGCTGTGCTCGGCCGAGCTCCTGGCCAGCAAAGCTGGAAGGCCAAACACAGCTTTGAGAACCCTGGCCCTACCGTGGTGAGGGTCCCTCTCCTGCCACAGCTAGTCCGGATGATGCAGGGCCTGGAGCCTGGGCCTCCCAGACCCCAGAGCTCGGCCCGTGTCTCTCAGGGGCTGGAGAAGTGTCTGGGGCCAGAGCCCTGTTCCGGGGTGGCAGGGCCAGGCTCAACAGGTAGCTGCTCCGTGGAGACCTCTGGGCAGGTGCCCAGCAGATCTGGGTCTGTCCCGTTGGTCCACTTACTTGCCTCGTGACCTTGGGCTTCACGGCTTCCTCCTGGGCCACAGTGTCCTCTGCGGAATGGGCAGTCGTGTCTCTGGCTGGGGGTAACGGGAGGAGAGCCTCGGAGGTCACCTCTCCTGCAGACCCAGGTGACGCCAGGCGGTAGCTGTCTCTCTTCCCATGATGGGCTGTGGTCGGGGTCCTCCTCTACCCCTGTCCTGGTTGTCCTTCTGCACCCCAGAGAGGCAGCTGCTAAGTCATGGTTCTTTCTGGCTCAGCGAGCTGGGCAGGGAGGTAAGGAGGGCAGCAAAGGAGGGTGGGGCAAGGCTTTCTGACTGCTGCCTGTTCGGGTTTCATGACCCGGGCGGTAGTCCTGCCATCTGTGTTCTGGGGAAGCCTCCTTGCAGCTTGTTCCTGAACTTGTCGCCCTGAAGTCCCGTCTGGAGCCGCTCATGTCCTCAAGGGAGTTAGAGCCCTCAGCGGGGCCCTTCCAAACACTGTCTCAGGCAGAGGTGGCGAAAGGGGTCCCAGACACATTGGTGAGGCGATAGCCTTTTGTCCCATTTTCCCTGAACGCGCTGTGCCTCCAGAACCTGCGGAGTCCTCACACAGCCCTGCAAGCGTAATAATCTACCTTCTTTAAACAGGCCAGGAAACGGAGGCTCAGAGAGGTTGAGCCCCTGTCCCAGTGTTGCACAGCCGGTAAATGGGGAGCAGGTATTTGAATTGTTTCCTGACTCTGCTACCCTCTGCTGGCTGCTTGCAGTAGGACCTCAGTAGCTATGTTGTGATTGAGCTGGCTTAGGAGGCTGTTGAAGTGGAGGCAGGCCCGAGCCGGGTGGCTGGGACATGTCATTCCGCCTCTCTGGGCCTCAGTTTGCCCATCTGTATAATGAGCACAGTGCCCACCTGTCAGGACCATGGTGAGGATTGATCATAGTGCCAGCAGGATGCCTGGCACTGGAAATGCACGTCTCAGGCTTTGCCTCCCCCACTCCCACGGTCGCCCCTCTTGGGGAGCAGGCGCCCCCTCAGTTCTGGTGAAGATGCTGGTGGGTGAGGAGGGGCCTGGGGTGGGCCCTCTGGGAGCTCTGTGACGTCTGCTTAGCTCTGCTCAGTTCGCTGTGTGCTCTTGTGAAGGCACTGCCCCTCTCTGAACTTTTTATCCTTGTCCGTAACATGGAATAGCAATGACATACTCCTCAGGCGGGTGAGGGTCCGGTGAGAGCCTGAGGAGGTGCCCACACGGGGCCTGGCACGTCAGCCCCGATTCTGCCCACCCTCATCATGTGTACTTCTGATGTGTGTCTCCTCCCTGCACCCCCACCCTGCGCCATGACTGTGGGCCCCCGAGGGCCAGCTGGGGTGGGCACTGCAGGGCTCTGCTGCTGGAGGAGGACATGCAGGGCAGGAGGCAGGAGGTGGCTCAGGGCCCATCCACAGTGTCCGTTCACTGTGGAGCCTTTCGCAGAAGAGCTGAGTTCTTCCAGGCAGCACCAAGGCGAGGCTGGAATTGAGGAACTCGGTCGGCCACGAGGGGGTGTCAGTCTGCAAGAGGAGATGCTAATGGCCATGCTGACAGTGAGGTCTCCTCTTGGCTTCTCCACAGGACATCTGTGAGGACCCTCACCTCTTTGTGGATGGCATCAGCTCCCACGACCTGCACCAGGGCCAGGTGGGCAACTGCTGGTTTGTGGCCGCCTGCTCATCGCTCGCCTCCCGGGAGTCCCTGTGGCAAAAGGTGAGGCCCGGGCTGCCGGGGGAGGTGAACTCAGGCTGTGGCCCTCGCTGCCCGACAGGAGGTGCACCCTGAGCATGCAGATGAGACTCTATGCAGTGGTGGGCTCCCCAGCATTGCTAAGCGTTAGAATCACCATCTCACCTGCCAGCGTAGGATCCCTGGGGTGGCTGCTGGGAATCTGTGTAGCTCCCAATGGGGTTACCATGTGTCCCCTCCCCACTATGGAGGCTCACAGGGTCCCTGGAGCCACTTGGCAGAATACGTACCAGAGAAATGTAGCTGCTTAAATCCTGAGCAATGTGGGGAGACCACTGATTGGGACTCAGAGACCCCTGCCAGTACCTGCCATGTGACATGGCTGGTCCTTGTTTGTTTCTGAGCCTTAATTCTCTCACTTGTTCAGCAGGAGGGACCCATGATTCTTGGTTCTTAGCTGCTGATGTTCTGGACCCGGGCCAAAGGGCTTAGGTTGGAAAGAATGGGCTCTGGTCCTGATGCTTCGCCGTCTTGTGGCAGCACTCGGTAGTGCAGCCCTTAAATCAAACCCGGAACCTCTGCTCCTCAGGAGGCAGGGAGGCTGGAGCAGAGGCCGGACTTGTGCTCTTTAAAGGGATTGTATGCTGGGTTCTCATACCAGCAAATGCAAGTCACTGTCTCCTCCTCGTCGCCGCCCTCCCTGCTCTTCCTGTTAACAGGGCGAGCAGCAGAGCTCACGAGCACTGGGCTTCTCAGCGTCCCAGGCTCAGATACAAGCCCCAGCCTCACCATTTGGTAGCTTCACAAACACCCACCGGCTACTCATCTGAAAACTCAGGGTGTCAGGGTAGCTCTCTCTCTGGAGTTGTGAAGGTGAAATGAGGCACTGTCCTGGAAGGACCTTGTGCAGTGAACAGTGGCTGTGTTACCAGTGTGATGACAATTCATATCCACAGATCATAATGGGTGTTCTTATGTAAGTAGGACACAAGGAGCAGAGTGAGTTTGTTCTTGTCCTCTGGGATGTCCCTCAGCCATCAGAGGGAGCTGTGCCCTCAGCCAAGGCTGGGACCGTGGTGGGGACCTGCTGCCATGTCTTCTGAATGGGCTCTGACCTCCCAAAGCCACCTCTGGACGGGCATCCCCAGGGCCTGGGCTGTGGGGCCCTGGCAAAGGCCACGCTGTAGCCTATAGACACAGGCAGTCACGGGGCCTCCTAGCCGGGATGGGCTCGGAGAGCCACCTGCGGGTCTCAGGTTCCAGAGAGGGTTGGGGCCTGGCGCCATTCTCTGGCTGTAGGTTTGTCCTCACCCTCCTGCCTCCTGGTTCTGACACCCTCCTCTGAATTGCGAGCACGGTCCCCCTGCTCTGAGCTGCACTGTCAGCTAGGTCAGGGCTCAGTCTGGGGCTGGTGGTGGCCCACCGGAGTCCTACACTGGCCCCACACCTCCCAGGCTGCCCTGTCGTTGCCTGTTTTCCTGTTTTCCTGTGCTCTCCCCTCCCAAGGTGAATTCCCCGTGGACAGTGCTAGGACGTATCTATTCCCACCGAGCCCAGCAGGAGCCTGGTACAGAGAAGGCTAAGAGAGTTTTGAGAACAGAGCTCGTCCCTAAATGGTCATACCCAGCCACCTGTCAGCGGCCCCCCAGCCAGCCTGCTGCCCTCGGCCTCCTGGGGCCTTCAGCGGGGATGAAGCCTGGCCGGTAGCGTCCCCTCCCCGAGAATGGCTCTCATCATTTGCAGGGAGGAATGTCAGCTTGCTCCCACCTGGGCATGGCCCCAGAGGGTCCCCTGGTACCACCTCATCTAATGAGTGGAAAAGGGCCCAGCACCTGCAGGGGAGGCCTGTTGTCAACGCTGTGTGACTGTGGCAGCCTTGTGTTTGTCTCTGGGTCAGAGGTTCCTCCTGCAGGGTACGGGGCACCGGGCCTGGCTGGAGGCTTTGACGGCCGGGGCTGCTCTCTGGGAGCTGAGGTTCCCTGGAGGCTGCCGCAGGGTGAGGTGCTCTGGATGACGTGCGGTCCACCTCCTGGTGCTGCTGTAGTGACAGCCCCTGGGTCCCAGGAGGCATGGCACCCTGGGGAGCTCATTACTGAGCCTCATCTCCCCTCCTGTCCCCGCTGACTGGGCCCTGTTTGTTGTTGCCCCTCACCTGGGACTGTTGCCCTGCAGGGCCTCCTCTGTCCCACCCTGTCTTCTCGATGGAATGGGGGTGCTCAGGCTGACCTGCCCCCCTTACTGTGGGGATGCGGAGGCTCAGATGTGGGTGCGTCATGCCCTCAGCATGCAAGCCCCCTCCTCCACGAAGCCACTTCTTTATCTCTAGTTCTTGACAATGTGAGGCTGATTGATGGTCTGCCACCCAGACCTGGGTCTCATTCGGATTGAGTCCTTTGCTGGCTATGTGACCTTGCAGGTGATGTTCCTTCTCTTGGCCTCATTGTAAAGGTGACCTTCCCAATCATAGCGTTCTGAGAGGAAGGAGCCCACGGCAGCGGGGCAGCCTGCACTTGTTAGATCCCCGCGAGGGCTCCACCCATTTCTCTGTCCTGCTGGACAGCTCTTGGCAACGGGCCTCTCCTCCATGGGATCCCTGGTGGGAATATTATGCTCTCCCCAACTTGACTGTGCTTTCCCTGAGGGCAGGGCAGGGGACTTGGGTGGATCAGAAGTCAGGATGTGCCAGGAGGGCGGAGCATTTGCCACCAGGCTGGGCCTGGGCCACGCCAGGGGAGTTCACCTTCCCCAGAGCCTGGTGCAGTGCCAGGCCTGAGGGCAGGCAGGGTCCCTGCTCTGAGCCGTGGGGTCCCCAGGCCCAGGAGTCGGCTGTGGCCCTGGCCATAGGAAGCGGAATGAGAGCAGAACCCCAGTGGAGCGCCCAGATGTCTGCGAGGCAGATGGGGGCTGGGCAGTCCTGTGGCGAGGCCTGAGGGAGGCACCTGGTGGCAGGGCCAGGCTGTCTTCTGGTTCCATTTAAATGTTTCCCACGCTGCCCTTGCCCCTGCCCTGCCCCTGCCCTGCCCCTGCCCCTGTTGTGTGAGCAGTGCATGCCCTTTAGCTGTATAGCACTTTGTTCTCCACACATTAATTGAGCACCAGCTATGCCCCGATGTCATTCTAGGCACTGGGACAAAAGATTTGGAAAAATACAGAGTCCCTGAAGGTTTTCTTTACCCAGAAATAGGTTGACTAGATGTCCCGCCTTAAACAGGACAGAAAACAACAGTGCTGTCCCATTTCAAACGGTACTTGTGGTCAGCCTAGTGTCACTGGGCTGAATTCAAGGGGTCAGTAGGCTGACCATACATGCACCATTTGAAACAGGACAGTACCATTGTTTTCTGTCCCATTTAAAACAGGACGTCTGGGCAGCCTACCCAGAAATAACCCATTTTAATTAAGGGTTTCTATATTTCCTTTCAGTCTTGTTTGCATTTGGGGTTAGAGAGGCGTTTATTTGTTTTGTTTTTAATACACAGTTTTTCAATCACATATGCAGGTTTGAAGCTTCTTATTTCCTCTTTCTCATACCCACGTCCAAGCTTTAGTGGCTGCTCTCAAGGCATCTGGTGGCTGAGCAGAGGTCTGGGGACAGCAGTGAGGACAGCCCATCTGCAGCCTCCTGCCTCCCCTTCTGGCCTCCCCTTCCGGCCTCCCCTTCCGGCCTCCCCTTCTGGCCTCCCCTTCTGGCCTCTGGCCTTGCCTGGCTCCCACGGTCTGGTCTCCCCCACTGCTTGTCTGAGGCCCAAGCCCTGGTCACAACTTCTGCCTCAGCCTCCTCCTGCAGGTCTGAGACACTCTGCCCAGGCCAAGGCTGGCTTTTCTCTAGGGTCGTGTGGCCCCTGGACCCCCATCTGTAGAAGCTGAACACCTCTCCCCACGTCCTGCAGGTTCAGAGATGGGATGGGCATCCTCTTCCCTCAGGGATACCTCCATACAAACCCCTAGAGCGGGGTGTCCAACATTTTGGCTTCCCTGGGCCATATTAGAAGAATTGTCTTGGGCCCCACATAAAATACACTAGCACTAATGACAGCTAATGAGCTAAAAAATAAATTAAAAAAAATCTCATAATGTGTTAAGAAAGTTTACCAAATAAAGAAAGGAAAGAAGAAAGAAAGAAAGGAAGGAAGGAAGGAAGGAAGGAAGGAAGGAAGGAAGGAAGGAAGGAAGGAAGGGGAAGGGAAGGGAAGGGAAGGGAAGGGAAGAGAGGGAGGGAGAGAGAGAGAGAGAGAGAGAGAGAGAGAGAGAGAGAGAGAGAAAGAGAGAGAGAAAGAAAGAAAGAAAGAAAGAAAGAAAGAAAGAAAGAAAGAAAGAAAGAAAGAAAGAAAAAGTTTACGAGTTTGTGTTGGGCCTCATTCAAAGCCATCCCGGGCCACACGTGGCTCAGGCTTCTGGTCGGACGAGCTTGCCTTAGAGTCTCATGCCATTTGCCCTACCCCCAAGCCCACCTTATTGCCGCCCACTGCCAGCCAACCTGGCCTACCACCTGGCCCCAAGGCCTTGATTCCAGCCTCTTCCAGCCCACCATCCACAGCTCTGCCCGCAAGCCCATGCCCTGCCTCCTCACCCTGGCCTCCGCTCCCGAGTACCGCTCCCTCAGCACTCAGCGGGTGCTCACGGCGGCCACGCCGGCACCGGCTCTACTCTGCCTGCAAGTCTTCAGCTGAAGGATCACTCTCCCTGGCCTCCCCATCCCGGCATCTCTCTCACTCTCCACCCGGTGCACACCTGCCCCTCAAGTGCGTGTGGACCTCGGTCACTGACCGTGAACTCTCCCCCCTCTGCCCTTAGCTTTGTCCTTGGCCTTGGGCCTTGTAGTCCATCGCATCAAGTGTTCTCTCATCACTCATTCACTCATTCATGAGTGTTTTCTGAGGGCCTCCTATGTGGCTGGCCCTGTTCTAGGTGCTGGCTTAAAGGGATGAACAATACAGCCATGGTCCCTGCCCTCACAGGGCTTACGGTCTAAGTGGGGAGACATCATAGACACACTAAGCCAATGTACAAATAAAAAGCAAAGTTTAGCTCTGGAAAGGGAAGAAGCAGCTCCTGCATGGAAACTCCTGGGCCATGTTGTGCCCTGTCCTCTGCCCCGGGGAGGGTCCAGTAGTCCACATCTCCATGCTCTGGTTCTCAGATCCTCTTGGGGAGCTGCTGCCAGCCACCCCAGAACCGGCCCCAGGGCGGGCAGGCCGGTGCTCTGTGCCTCTACGCCCGGAGCTGTCCAGGTACCGTAGTCCAGGATCCCACTGGCTTACTTCGCCTCTGTCTAGCCAGTGACTGTGTTTGTGGTCCACGAGGCCCTTCGGATTATTCCCAGGTGTTCCGCTTTGGCCCGGGCCTCTGTCTTCTTTTCTGTGTGTGGCGTGTCATGGCAGGTTCCCCTCACCCTCACCCCCAACTGCACGCACACACTTCAGTTCTTCCATCTGCCCACGTATAATAGCTGAGCTCCTGGTTCTGCCTCAGGTATTGGAGACATAGACGTTTATCAGATTCTTCCTTGACTTGAAGTGTCCTCCGGGGGAAACTGAGGATCAAATACAGTGGAATACAGGTGGGGTTTTGGTGAGAGCGTGGGCATGTGCTGCCGTGCAGTGCAGGCTTGAGGCAGGGCCAGCAGACAGGAATTGTCTACGTGAGTGATTCTCCTCCCACAGTCCCTGGACCAGCAGCAGCACCTGGGAGGAATGCAGACTCCCAGGCCTCATCCCGGCCTCTTAATCAGAAGCTGTGGGTGGGGCCCAGCCATCGGTGTTCTAAGTCCTGCTGGTGATCCTCATGCTCTCTAGCGTTTTAGAACGTGGGTCTAGGGGACAGACGATGGTGGCTGGTCTGGGGCCCTGGCAGTGGGCACTGGGGGGTTCTCCGGGTACCTGGGAAGGGTATTCTGGGAGGCAGGATCGACAGGTCTTGCGACTGGGTGTGGAGGGGTCAGAGGGAGGCTGATTCAAGAATGACTCCAAGGTTTGGCTTGAGTAACTTTAAACCTCAGATTAGGGGACCCCCTCTGGTTCTTGCTCCCTAGAGCCCTCCCACCAGGAAGTCTTCCAGGTTCTGGTGAGTGCCTGCTCCCCACCACCACCCCCTTTACTGCGGGGTGCAGTGCTCCCTGCTTCGCAAACAAGCCAGCTCCCAGCCCATCCACGGCATGGTAGTCAGGGTGGTTGCCACAGCAATGAACATCAGCAGCCTGGTCCCCCAGGAGCCTGCCACCCTCCTGCCCGCCTGCAGTGCCTCCATTAGCACCTCTACCAGGAGTGGAGAGGAGGTGTTTGGGGACTCTCACCCTTCCGCACACCCCGTTTTGAGGCCTGGGTGCAGCTAGGAAGGGCCGGTGGCCCAGAGGGGAGGGGACGAGGGCGGGCATCAGGGTAGGCGGGCATCTTCTCGCCTTGGCTTGGAGGCCCCCGCGCACTGGGCTCGCAGATAGCGGCAGAGGCGGCGGCAGCGATCAGCCATGGCCGCGGACGGGCCAGGGCCGCCGCAGCTGTGCATGCCGCTGGTGCTGGACGAGGCCCTGACCCAGCAGCTGCGGCTGCGCGTGGAGAGCCTGCGGCAGCGCGGGGAGAGGCGGCAGGAGGGCGAGAAGCTGCTGCGGCCGGCCGAGGCCGTGTTCCGCCTGGACTTCACCCGGCAGCAGCGGCTGCAGTTCGAGCGCTGGGACGTCGTGCTGGACAAGCCGGGCAAGGTCACCATCACGGGCACGTCCCAGAACTGGACGCCCGACCTCACCCACCTCATGACGCGCCAGCTGCTGGACCCCGCTGCCATCTTCTGGCGCAAGGAGGGCTCGGACGCCATGGATTGGAACGAGGCCGACGCCCTGGAGTTTGGGGAGCGCCTGTCAGAACTGGCCAGAATCCGCAAGGTCATGTACTTCCTCATCACCTTCGGCGACGGCGTGGAGCCCGCCAACCTCCAGGCCTCCGTGGTCTTTAACCAGCTCTGACGGCAGCTGCTCGCTGTTGCCCGCTCCGCTCGCGACCTGCCTGCCCCCCGCCTGTGACCCCTTCCCCAGCTGTGTATCTGGGGACGTGTTCTAGCTGCTGGCCTGCACTGCGCTGCTCCGGGACCCCTGTGCCCGCATCCTCCCTCTCCGCGTCCCTGGCGGTGGCACTCCTGACCGAGGAAGACGCGAAGGCTCTGCCGTCTGTGAACTGGCTGCGTCTGTGGCCCGTGGCGGCCGGGTCTGGGCTAGTGCGGGAAGCTGGAGGGGCCGTGGGTGTCTGCCTTCTCTTTCTCATCGTTGGGAGAGAGACTGAGGGAGACCAAGAGAGAGACAGACAGACACACGGAGAGGGAAAGATTCCAAAGAAACAGGCACCGGGCTTCCTCTGGAGATGAGACAGCCGAGCCCCCTCCTTGGGGGATCCAGCAAACAGGCGTTCTCTGCCCTGCTTGGCCACAACGCCCTTTATCTGACACACCCAGCCCGAGGATCCAGGAAAGCGCTGCCCGAGCAGGGGCCTGGCCTGGTCCCACGCTGCCTCGGGGGCCCAAGGACTCCGGGCAGAGTGGCTGCGGCCGTCGGTGTGGACAGTGGGGAGTGGCTGGCACGCTCGAGGCTGTGCAGGCTGATTCTCGCTCTCCTGGGAGTGACTTCAGGAAGGGAGAATGCAGGAGGGACATAAAAAAGTCTCGTATCTATCTATACATATGCGGTGAGAGAGAACGTGCTGTGTTCATATGGACATATTCTAGAGTCTACGCCTGCCCGACGGAGAAGTCTGATTTGAGATTCTTTATTCTAGAATCGCCAGGCTGGTTCATGGGTGGCCCTTAGCAGAGGCTTGGTCAGGACGACCTTGGGGAGGAAGACTTGCTAAGCTGGGAGACAGGTTCACACAGGGAGGTGGAAACGGTGCGGTAATGGGGTTTCCCTCTGCCTGAGAGAAGCTGGGGCCCCGAGCCCTGGGGCTGGGACAGTCTCCTGTGGGATGTCAGGCTTTTTCCAGCCCACTGGTCAGGGAAGGCGAGTGTTGCATCTGAGGTGGCCTCCCTGGCATCTTAGTGGCACTGAGAGTGGGGTGGGGACGACCCGGGAGAACAGTTATGATGGCTGATGGTCAGGAGGGGCCTGGAGGTGACAGTGTGCTGTCACAGCGGAACACGGGCCTCAGAGGTCACTGGACACAACCCACTCACCAAACGGAAACTGAGACATGATTACCAGCAGATCTGGTCCTGCCCTCAAGCCTCAGCCCTCCCCTCCCCCCCCCCGCACTGTACAGCCCAGTGAGCCCCATTTGAGCCCCGGCCTGCACTGCCTGGCTTCAGCTGTGGGCACCTCCGGAAGTACCTGCAACACCAAGGCCACGCCTTGATTCTCCACTGACCAGTGGGGAGGCCAGACCCCTGGGAATGTCCCCGCCCTTCTGTGTCTTTGCTTGACTCTCCTTGCAGCTCCGATGATCCTCTTGGTGCAGATTGCCTGCACCTCCACGCTGCCTCACCACATCTGCCCTGTGCGGCGTGTGAGTGCCTGCTGTGCCCACGGTGGGGCCCCAATAAAGCCTGTGTGCTCACGCCTCCGAGGTGTGTGGTCTCTGGCCCTCAGCCACCCCCCACCCCTTCCCTCTCAGGAGCTCTGAGCTCTGAGCTCTGAGCACCGGCCGGGCTTTCTCTCATACTCCAGCCCCTCCTGCGCCGCTTTTGGGGCCAGACAGCAGGATGGAATTTAGAACCCTGATACCCAACCAGGAGCCAACACCCCGACATCTTTTTCTGCAGCGACCCCCACCCAGACCAGCCACTGCAGGGGGCTGAAGAGAACCAAGCTGAGGCCACAGGCCGGTGCTAGCTAGTCCTCAGCAGGTGGGGCCCAGAGGGGACGGGTGAGGACACACCAAACCATGCTCACCGGGCAGGGTGGCTGGGCAGAAGCGGGACAGGCATGTAGCTGAGGGCTGGGGCAGGGCCAGGCCTCTGTCACCAGTTAGTTGCCTGTCCTTGGGCAGCCTCAGACTATCTAGAGGCCATAGCCTGCTTCTGTGAAGTGCTGCTGACCAGATAAGACTGATCTGGCCATTAGTGTCCCCCTTGACCCTTCAGAGCTCTGTCCCTTGTCATTTCTCTGTAGCTCACCAAGTTTTTGGAAGAGATAACGGAGGCCCAGAGGAGGAGGTGGCCTGCCCAAAATCCCAGAGGGTGTGGACGAGCCAGAGAAGATGTGTGTGAACAGACGATGGGTCTATGAACCTCTGACCTCATGACGGTCCCCTGGGATGGGCAGGGGTGATGCCCCCATGCTACCTATGGCCCCAGGCCCAAGAAAGGCCAGCTTCTTCCCAGAGACCAAGATCAGGCTCTGCTTCAGAGGCCACACTTGGGGTTTTGTTGGGAACAACCCCTTCTTTGAAATGCTCCCTCGCCTCCCCCAGCCAGGTCTCACATCCGCGGCCCTCCCAGAACAGCTGTTGCCACCTCGTTTCCCTTCCCCAAGCCCTACCGTTCCAGCCACAGCCTTCACCCACCCCTGACACTGTGTCTGGGAGGGAGGGGCAGTGTGGACAGAGGAACCCTTACCCGCGGGCAGCACTACAGGCCTGCTTCCACTCCTGAGAGGGGCGGGAGGTGTGACGTGACCCATTTTCCATGGAAACCACGAGAAACCGTAGGGTGAAGAGCCCTGCCACTCCCTGCGCTCTGCCTCCCACTGAGGCAGGATGTGCAGGGCGGGTACAGGAGCCAGGCCTGCTCAGCCACCGACCTGCCACCTGCGTGACCCTGGGCAACTCTCTGAGCCTGGTTCTTCATCTGTCTGTGGGCCGAATAGTGGTGCCTCCCTCACAGGGTCATTGTGACGATAACTGAGTTGATGTTGGTGGAGCACTGAGCTCCACAAGCTGGCACATGGGCGGGCACCCTCTCTCGCTTTGCTCACTGTTACTCTCCCAGTCACTGTAGACACATGGTCTCACTTTTCAGTTATTCCAAGAGGAGGGTGTTAGGAGAAGCTATTTACTGTGGAGGAGCACAGGGTTCAGAAAGGCAAAGTGAGTTGCCTGAGGCAACACAGCAGCTTGATGCTTGTGGAGGGATGGGCAGGGGCCAGGCCTGGCTCTGTGGTCAGAGACAGTGCTCATGGGGAGTGGGTTCCCAGCACCAGGCTCAGAAGGCCCAGTGGAGGGGGCCGTTAGCCCTCATGGTTATAGCGCTGCCCCCAGGGCGGGGGTTTCCGCCTCGGTCTGAGTTCTGGCTGAGTTCATCCCTTGTCCTATAAACAGGAAAGCCTGGGGTCCCCTGCAGGTGCATCATTTGTCCTGCTGTCCAGAGGAGGCAGGGAATTGGAGCCTGATCTTCCAGTCAGGGCATCTGAGACTCGGGAATTTGAGACTCTTGGAATCAGAAGCTGAGACGTGAGGAACTTCAAAAGCTCAGAACCAGGGACCATCTAGTTTTGAGGACTCCGAGAGGCCTCCTCGCTCACCGCACCCAACTTAGGTGACAGGAAACCCTGGCACCTGCAGCCCCTGAGCCCACAGCCCTGCGGCCTTGTTCAGAAAATGTTTCGTGCTGGCCCTCTGGGGTCCCAGGTGGAACTCTGAAAAGCTCCCTGCCTAATTCACATGCACACACTGACATTCACATGCACACACTGACATTCACATGCACACACGCATGCTTGTGCACACACGTGTAGGCTGATAGTCACTGAAATGCACACTCACGTGTGCTCGCCCACTTGCGCATGGGTCCGGAGCAGTGCCTCCCTTCAGCCCTGCCCAGCAGGAACTGAGCTCCTCCAATTGGATCGTGTGCGAGTCCCCCAGGGAAAATTCTATGCTGGGGCAGCAGGGGGCACTGTGGAGAGCCTTTAGTGGGGCCCAGAGGTTTCCTGAGGATTCTGTGTTGAATGTGGGCTAACAGGTCCCCTGGGTGTGAGGGGCCCTCCCAAATACCACACAGCCCTCACCTCGCTGCCTGTTGGCCACGTGCCTGGACCCCTCAGGCCCTGCTTCTCCCATCTGCACAGGGGGCTGTTGGTGAGGTTTTCCTTCCTCCTCATGGGAGGAAGATTGACCGGATCACCTTAGCTCCCTTCCAGCCCTGAAGCTTGTGAGTTGTGTGAGTGCCCCACACACCCCGTATCCCAACAGGGATGACCCTGCACATGTGCACAGGCATCCACAGTTTATGCAGCCCCTCCAAGGCCGTGATCCCCCTTAGCTCTCACAACGGCCGTGGAGGTGGGGTGGGCAGATGCAGACGTTGACTCTTAGACAGTTGGCCTGGTTGAAACGTGAGTCCCTGCCGTGCTCTGCAGGTGGTGATGAGGTGGCCAGTAGTATATATACGGTCACCAGTCAGCCCGGCCCTGCGGCCAGCGCTTGGGGTTGTCCTCCCAGGAAAAGTCAGCTGTGGAGCTGGGCCAGGCCCTGTGCTGGGTGCTGGGGATCTGGGCATGCGTGAGACCTGGCCGTGCCCCCCAGGAGCGTCCTCCCCCAAGTTCCCCGGGGAAGGAGCCAGAAAGAGGAGCTGCCCAATGGTGCCCAAGGGGAGTGTGGGTCAGGAGGCCCTGCAAGCGGCAGCCCGCTGCCCCTGAGGGACAAAGAACAGGGCTGGCCTGTGGATTCCTGTGGGGCCTGAGGCAGCCTGTGTTCATGGCTGAGGCCGAGAGTCAGCAGGGCCACCCCCCCTGGGCTTTGAATGCCTGGCCAGGGAGCCAGTGTCTGGTGAAGGGGCACCTCATAGGCGACATGAGAAGACAGAGCTGCCTTGCCCAGGCGTCCACATCAACGAGTGTCACCTTGCTGCCCGCTCCGTTCCTCTCACCCTCCCAGGCAGCGTGTCATTCATCTGTAAATATTTCTGGATGCATTTCTGAATAAGGGCTTGTTCAAAACAAACGAAAATGAAAAGCCCTAACTGCAATGCTATAACACAACTAAAACAGTTGTACAGTAATTCCTTAATATCATAAAATACCCAGTAAGTGTTCTGGCTTCCAACTTGTGCCACAAATGTGTGTGTTTGACAGTTAATTTGAGATCCAAGCAAAGGTCCATAACTGTAACTGGTGGGTTCCACTTTGTTTAATTTTTTCTTTGCAATGTATTTGCTGAGGAAACTGGCTGTCCTGTGGAGTTTCCAATTACAGTGAACCCCCTTATCCACATTTTTCTTTCCTGTGGTTTTAGTTACCCATGGTCAACCATGGTCCAAAAACATTAAATGGGAACTTCCCCAAATAAACCACTCCTACGTTTTAAATTGTGAGTTGTTCTGAGTTGCGTGCGGAGGTCCCGTGCTATCCTGCTCCATCCCGCCTGGACATGAATCATCTCTTTGTCCAGCTTGTGCCGCTGGGCCGGCTGCTGGTCTGTTACTCACTTAGTAGCTTCTCCGTTATCAGATCGACTGCCATGGCTTCGTAGTACTTGTTTCTTACTGGGCCTAATTTATAAATGAAACTTTATCATGTATTGTACACAATATAGCACACAACATGGTATGTATAGGGTTCAGGCACCAGAGGCGGTCTTGGAGCCGAGGTCCCATGGACAAGTGGCTACTGTATCTGGATTTTGCTGCCTTTGTTTCCCTGGTGTTGTTTAACATGTTCTTTATGCCCTGCATTTCCTGTAAGCCAGGACTTAGCCCGAGGGGCTTGATAAGGTTCAGGCACAAATTGCATTTGTCTCCAGTGCTTCGTAGACTGCTCTCTTAGGAAACACATAAAGTCTGGTTCTCTTTCGTGAGGTTAGAAGCCACAATGGCATAAGTCCATTATATATCAGTGGTTGCGAAACAGTGGGAGTCTAATACTCCAATTTCTTAGCTGGAATTCATCTCCAGAGACAAACCTCTCTTCATCTGCTATTGGTTACCCTCTGGTACAGTGGAAAAAAGGCCAGATAATTTTTCCATTCTTACCCTTAATTTTCCATTTTCAAAAACATGAGCTGCTTCCCAACCGTCCTCCAACAGCGACTAATTGTTTGTGTATCATTGTGAGCTCATGGATGTGAACATATTTGATATGTTTTCATCCATCGACATTGTTATCTTTATTGCTACTCAGATTGGCCCATCTTTGGCCTGTGGGAGCCTCTTCAGTTGGTCCTGGACCCTCTGGCGTGGCCCCCGGGGCATTGGTGGCTTCCTTGATTTCCAGCATGACCGGATGTGGCGCCGAAAGGAGTTGAGTGTTGTTCCTGTGGAGTGCTCCTTCCGGGACGTTCTGCCCCTCTGGCTTGGTAATGCCCACTCTGCTCCTGCCATGCCCGCCTCTGTTCCTACCCCGCATGGCGGCTGAGCCGTGGGAAGGCTGGCCTGGGCTCACCAGCCAGGTCCAATGGCTGTGATTCAGAAAGAGAAGGGGCTGCTCAAGGGGCTCCCTGGCTGGGTCTCCAGGCCCTGGAACCTCCTTAGCTCTTCTCGAGTCACGGGGCTCAGGAGCCAAGCCCCAGGTTTGGCTAATTACCTCCCAGCAGCCCCAGCACCCTGTGAGGGCTCTTCTTCCTCCCCTTCCGGTCCCCCTCTCCCCACTGTGTCCCCAGCGGTCCGGGGCGTTCATAGCAGCCGAGGAGAGTGTATGTTCTCATTTTGTGTCCGTGGGGAGCTCTGTGCCTCTGCCTGGACCTCAGCCTTCTCATCTTGTAGTGGGGACAGTACCCCTACCCTGTATGTGCCCCGTTTTTGATACAACTTTCTGTCCTGAGAGCAAAGCAGGGGAGAATGCTGGGGTTCAGGGCAGAGGCTGGTCTGGCAGTTTTTACTCAGAAGGACATGGGAAGTGGGCGAGGGGAAAGGGACCAGCCAGTATGGGGCCCTGCTGGGTGCTCGCTGCTGCGCCCGACGCAGCAGCCCTGCCTGTGCACCTGCCTTCCTCACCCGTGCCCGTGCCAGCCTCTGCCAGCGACGTCTGCAGTATTGCCCCGAAAGACAGCAGTGGGGACCCGGCGAGGGGTGAGCAGCCAGCCCTGCGCCTGCACCCAGCAGGCTCCTTAGTGGCTGCCGCTGTGCTTAGCATTTTGATTTTCTTGCTCTCCAGTGTTTCTCTAGGGAGCATTTCTCTTCGCCAATGTCCCTGTTGATGGTATGAGGAGTGAAAACAAAAGCGTCTTTAATGAGCTTGGGGGCTGGGGAATGGCTTTGGCTGCAGTCTCTGCTCACCCAGCCTGGCCCAAGCCCTGGGATTTACAGCCTCCTGATGCATCGCTGGCTCCTCAGCCTGGATGCCTGTGTGCCTCCCCTGCCCCGCCCCCAAGCCCCTGTACCTGGGACTGGTTTTCTTCTGGAAGGAGCAGTCAGCCCATGGCCCCGATGGGGCTTGGCCCCTGTGCTTCCATGTTTAGCAGGAGTGGCAGGTCCCCCTGACTCAGCAGGGCGAGCGGCTTTCCCTTCCCTGCCCCCTCCTGCTGCCCGGATTGCCTCTAATCGTCCTTGTCTGCTTCGGGGACACCCACGGACAGCGCTCAGGCCACCTGTGCAGAAGCTGGTGCTGACCCTGCAGGGTGAGGCCCAGCAAGCCCTGCCCTCCACGGCCCCACCTGCACCCGAGTCAGCCTCAGCACTTGCCCGTGTGCCTGCCTCTCCCACCCGACTGGGAGCCGAGTCAGATTCTCCTGAGTCCTCCCCAGCACGGGGCCAGGCCCACAGTGGTCTGCACTGACCAAGAACGTCTGGCATGATCCTGGACAAGTTACTTGCCCTTTCTGAGCCTCAGTTTTCTCATCTGTAAAGTAGGGATGGATAACAGTAATCTACGTGTGGGGTTATTGTGTTTATTAAACTGATTTGGATGTGACATTTCCAAGATACTTTAGCAATAATATTATTAGAAGTCCCAGTCAGTGCCTGTGAACCTATTCAGTTAACACATATTTATTAAGTACATTCTCTGGGCCAGGCCAGGGCTAGGTCCTGGGGGTAGCAGTGACCAAGACTGATGTGTCCCTGCCCTTAGAGAGCTGACCTTCCCTCTCAGTGATAGTATCAGAATTGTACACATCACACACTTGTTTAATTATAACTAGAGAAAGTGTCTCAGAGAAGTACCAGAGGCCATGAGACTCATGGACAGGGGTTCTGGCTAAGTCTGAACAGTCAAGGAGGACTTCCTGGAGGAGGAGGTTGGACCCCAAAGAATAGTGAGCGTCAGCCGGAGGAAGAGCAGGTGCAGAGTTCCTGACTAGAGAGAGAGCCTGGAGCAGGGAGTGGGCGTGGGGGCTGGGGACAGAGCTCCTCAAGGGTTTGGACCTTATTTTCCAGAGAAGTGACATGATCATAACGATCTGAGTACTCCTCTGTGTGGGGTGGGGGCAAATGTGGCTGCTGATGCTGTGACAGTGACTCAGGCAGGGCAAGGTGATGGGGATAGGGAGGAGGAGATGGATTAGCAGAGCGCAGGAGCACCGACTGGCCTGACTGGGTGGGAAAGGCCAGCTTCTGGCTCAGGCTGGCGGGGGAGGGGAGGGGTGGTGACGCCGTTCACCAGGCAGGAGCTACTGCACATGCTATGCTGCTAAGCAAGGAGGATGCAGACGGAGGCACGAGGAAAGGAGGGGGAATCTCACTGGATTGTAGAATGACAACTGGAAGCAGCCTAAGGAAACCTCCAACCACTGCAGAGATGGGGAAACTGAGGCCTAGGGACGAGAAGGATTCGCCTAAGTCCCACTTTGGTTCTTGGCTGAGAAGGGAACCCGGTATTCCTCCCCATTTTGGTTCCCTGGAAGCCAGCTGTGACTCTCAGTGTGTCCCCCTGCTGCTCCCCTCATCCAGGTCATCCCAGACTGGAAGGAGCAGGAGTGGGACCCCGAGAAGCCGGACACCTATGCGGGCATCTTCCACTTCCACTTCTGGCGCTTTGGGGAGTGGGTGGATGTGGTCATCGATGACCGGCTGCCCACAGTCAACAACCAGCTCATCTACTGCCACTCCAACTCCCGGAACGAGTTCTGGTGTGCCCTGGTGGAGAAGGCCTATGCCAAGTAAGTGCTGGCCGTGGGCAGTGGGCAGGCGGGGCGGCACAGCTAGCGGGCTCCACACGGATGCTCCTCTAGCCAGGGCTCTGGGCGCAAAGTGAGCTCATAGTCCGGGCCCCCGGGGCACGGCCAGCTGAGCCCACACTGGGTGGGAAGGAGGCCTAGACTGAACGTCTCTGGGTACCTGATGTCAGACCCCCACAACCCACATGAGCATAGTTATTCCCACCACCTGAGAAAACTAAGGCCCAGGGAGGTTTCATGCAGGTAGCGGTGGGCAGAGCCAGGACTCACGTTCAGGTCAGTGGTTCTTCCCCAAAGACCCCAGCTGCTGAGCCCTCCGGGGAGGCTTTGTTGGGCATGTGGTATCTGTGAGCCTGGGCTGGTTGTGGACCCTGCTCACTGGGTCTCCCCACTGTACTCCATCCATGTGTCTACCTGACTGACTCTCCATCCATTCTCTCTTCGCTGACCACCTCCTCTTACTCTGGGCAGGCCCTGGGCCCCAGCACGTGCAGGAGCAGAGGTTTGGTGCACTGCGGAGGGCTTTGGGGCAGAGCGACCTCCCCAGGCCCCTGCAGGACACGGCAGGCCAGGGGCGGGAGGGCCAGAGGGTCAGAGCGCAGCAGCCAGCTCTGTGAGAGCCTGGTTCCTCCTCCCAGGCCCATTTGTCAGTCTTGTGGACACTGTGTGTGAGAGAGAAAGGAAAAGGAAAAACAAAAACTCCCAACATCAGAAACAAACCCAAGACAATGGCAGGCTCTATTTTTCATCCTAAAACAGCAGAATCTGCCCCCTGGTGGTCACTGAGGCTCCATGGTCCTTGGTGCAGAGTCACTCAGTGGGCTTGCTTGGGTTTTCCTGTTTTTATAAGTTTTATTATTTTTTATTGTGGTAACATAATATTTATCATTTAACTATGCATAAGCGTACGACTCAGTGGCATTAATTACATTCACAGTGCTATATACCCATCGCCACCATCTATACTAAGGTGACCAGACATCCCGCTTTTGGCGGGACAGTCCTGATTTTTAACAATTTGTCCCACGTCCCGCGGCATTTTAAAAAAGTCCTGATTTTTGGAAAGAATGCACGACAAGCTAGGGAACGGCGGGAGATAGACCAAATTTTTAATCAAGAGCCCCCTTCCCCCCAGTCAATGGTGTCCCACTTTACCAATGTTAAAATCTGGTCACCTTACTCTATACCCAGTGCTTTTCATCATCCCCAACTTAAACTCAGTAGCCACTTAATAGGTACCTCTACCCATCTCCCTCCCCCCAGCCTCTCAGAACTGTATTCAGCTTTTTGTCTCTATGAACTTGCCTATTCCAGCTCATATAAATGGAATCATACAATATCTGTCCTTCTGCGTCTGGCTGATGTCACGTATCATAATGTTTTCAAGGTTCAGCCATGTTGTAACATACGAGTATATAAAAATGTCATTACTTTTTGTGGCTGAATAGTGTTTCATTGTATGTATATGCCACATTCTGCTTATCCATTCCTTCATCTGTTGCTGGACACTTGGGTGGTTTCCAACAAATTATTCAGCTATTATGAATAACGCCGCTGTGAATACTGGGCAACAAGTATCTGTTTGAGTCTCTGCTTTCAGTTCTTTGCAATATACACCTAGGAGCAATTGCTGGGCCATAACGGCTCCATGTTTACATTTTTGAGTAACCACCCACTATTTTTCATTGGTTGCACCATTTATGTTTGCTTGTGTTTTTTTTTTCATTTATTTTTTAAATTGTAAAAAAATGCCTGTCTATTATGGAAAATTCAGAAAACATAAGAAAACCATGCTGAAGATAACAAGTCTCTGCTTCCAGCCCTCTCCTCTCCCCTTCCCTGTTTTGGGTCACCTGACATCGCTGGGCTCCTGTTTTGTTAAGGAACCTCGTCCACGGCCGTTGTCCCCACAGGGCCCCACCCCCACCCACTCCGTGTCCTCCCTGTGCTCTCTCCCAGCCCTCCTCTGTCAGTGGCCACTTTTAATACCTTCAATGCATCTTTTTGTTTGTAAGTGACCTCACAACGCCTCGGTTGATGTTTTGTAGACATATTTTTCAGTTTGTGTAAATAGTATTCTGTTAGATATCCCATTCTGCTTCATACATTCACATTCAGTGCTCTGCCTTTAAGACCCCAGTGTTTTCCTAATATTTAAGTAAGGCCCCTGGCACCTGGTATGTTGCACACAGTAGATGTGTAATATTTTTAAATGAATTGTTGTATGCGCTTTAAGCATAATTGGAACCCACTGCTTTTTCAAATGTAACAGGCAAGCACGAGTGCTGTCCCGGGGCTGGGCAATCTCTCAGCGCTTTGTTCAGTGGTGGCCGACTGCTCCAGAGAAGAGGCGCAGCATTCGTTTTGAAACCAATTCCCTGTTGTTAGGCATGCAGGCGATTTCTTGTTTTAAATTGTGTATTTAAGTCACTCACTCAGAATTGATGTGTCAAAAGATATATGAGTTCTCAGCACTTTTGAAAAGAACTGCTAGATTTCTGACCAGCTAATTTTTGATTAGGCAAGACGGGGTGCTAAGGCAAGAGAAATTTGAGCGATAAAGTGGTGTAGTTTAGCGGGACAAGCATTGGCCTGGAAGTCAGAGACTCCGGGCTCTGCTCTGTGACCTTAGCAGTGTGCTCGACCTCTCTCAGCCTCAGAAGTCACCTGGTGATGTGACCGATTTATATCGGGGCGGGAGGAGCAGGAGCTGGGAGTTCTCTCCACGTTGCTCCCCAGGCTGGCGGGCTGTTACCAGGCCCTGGACGGAGGCAACACGGCGGACGCGCTGGTGGACTTCACAGGTGGCGTTTCTGAGCCCATCGACCTGACCGAGGGCGACTTCGCCAATGACGAGGCCAAGAGGAACCAGCTGTTTGAGCGGGTGTTGAAGGTGCACAGCCGGGGAGGCCTCATCAGTGCCTCCATCAAGGTGAGAACACAGCCAGACCCAGAAGCGGCCCCTCCTCAACCTCAACAGGGGTGAGAGGTGGCTGTGGGGTCCCCGGCAGAGCCCCTGTGGGGTTGGCTCATAAATCCATACCCTCAGCCTCATGGCGGGCACCACAGACCCTGCACTGTGACATGCCGTGCCCACACTGTTCCACCAACATCCTTCTTCTCCGGCCTTCTCATATTGGGGTCCTGGGTGTCTATGCACCTGCGGGTCCCCCTGTCAAGCTTTGAGGCATCCCAAACTATGAGGTGACTGGAAGAGGGCCGGGAGCCCCTGCTGCCTGCTGGCCCAGGCTTGGGTGCTTCCAGATCTTATTTCATTTCGTGTTTTGGGTGGGAAAGCCGGGGCTCAGTGAAGGCAGAATTTTAACCCAGGTTTGGCCGACCCTGTGGTGTGTGGGTAAACTGGCTCTCTGGAAAAATGCAAAGCTCTGCTCTGTAGCATTTGCTGACTTTCTGTGGTGTAAATACACCCACCATGTTTGATGGCTAGCTACCAACACCCAGCTTGCAAAACTGAGCCAGTGCCAGTCGGCTCCAACACACCCCTGGGCCAACGCCGCTGGGGGCGCCTTCCTTACTCCACATTGCTGCTCCCCAGAGCCCTGAGCTCTGCCCCTGACCACAGGAACGGCCTCCCCTTTGTGCGGGCCTGCCATTCCCAGCCCGTCCTGCAGGGGGGCAGTGGCTGTGCCCTCGGCCTCTCAGAGCAACCGTCTCCCGCAGGCAGTGACAGCAGCAGACATGGAGGCCCGCCTGGCGTGTGGCCTGGTGAAGGGCCACGCGTACGCCATCACCGACGTGCGCAAGGTGCGCCTGGGCCACGGCCTGCTGGCTCTCTTCAAGTCGGAGAAGCTGGACATGATCTGCCTGCGCAACCCCTGGGGCGAGCGGGAGTGGAACGGGCCCTGGAGCGACACGTGAGCCCGGGATGGGGTGCAGGCGCGAGGCTAACCCCAGGCGCTGGGTGGCGCTGGGTGCGAGGGCCAGAGGAGGTGGCACCGGGGCTGGGTCCTGAGCGGGTGGGGGTGACTTTAGGAGGAGATTTACTTTGGAGTGGGTGCGGGGGTGGGGGCTGGATTCATCATGAGCAAGCAGGTGGGGATAAGTGATTCCCGTAGGGGACAGAGACCATCTGGAGAGTGAGGGGGAGGGAAGCAGGGAGGGAGGACAGCAGGGGTGAGAATGGGGGTGTCTGCCCTGTGCTTGGTAAGCGGCAACCAAGTCCCCCGTAAGGGAGCTCACCCACTGAAGGTCTCTCTTGTCCCTGGTACCCCCCAGCCTGCAGCTTTGCTCCCAGACCTCTGGGCCCTGGCATGGTGGCAGCCCACGGGTACCTGTGTTAGTGGGCAGATGGGGCTTCTTAGAGAGGGGCTGGCGATGGCTCCACCCACACTGATGGAGTCCAGTGCCAGGCATCCCGCGTCCTCTTTGCCCTTTGCCAGGGTGGTCTGGGTGAGGCCCCTCCATTTATTCTCCTTCTCTCCCTGCCCTGTGCTCACATCCCAGCTCAGAGGAGTGGCAGAAGGTGAGCAAAAGTGAGCGGGAGAAGCTGGGCGTGACCGTGCAGGATGATGGCGAGTTCTGGTGAGTGTGCTGGCGCCCCAGGCAGGTGTCCAGGGCTAAGGAGGACCTCCTGTGTGCTGGGCAGGGAGCACCGAGGGGGAGGCAGGAACCAGGGCCCTAGCAAATGTACCGTTAACTGGCTGTGTGGCCTTGGACAAGTCATGCTGTCTCTCTCATCCTGCTTCCTCCTCTAAAATGAGCTGAGCAGCCCTTTTATCTCCACATCTCTGCTCACCTCAGGACCCTAGGCTGCCCTGGCAAGCAGGCTGAGCCCCTGGCAACAAGGCCAGGGTGCCAGCAGGAGCACAGGGGCATGCTGGAGGCCAGACTCCCCAGAGCAGGGAGGGGAGAGGAGTGGCCTCCCGGGGTGCTTTCTCCTAAGCTGAGGATGCAGCGGAGCCATTGGTGGGCAGGGGAGACCCAGTGCAGAGGCAAGAGAGCACACTGTGTGAGGGAAGAGCGAGTTTAGGGAGGCACATGGGTGTGGGGGAGCCGAGAAGATGGCAGGCCTCACTCAGAGCCTGAGCTTCCTCCTGCGATGGTCAGTCAGCCATGTGCTGGAGGGGCACTGGGTGCCCTGTGTGTGCTGGATGCTAGGAGGGCCCCAGGCGGACCCAGAGGCAGATGGAACCCAGTGAGGACCCCTGTTGTGGGTGTCACCAGCCCCTGCAGGGGTCCCCCAAACCCTCTGGTCTGGGCTCCTGTGGATGAGATGCATGGTGCCCAGCCTGACTCAGGTCTCACAGGAATAAAAACGTGGCAGTAGAACTACCTCATCGGTGGAAAGGGCTCTTCCTAAGGTCTTTCTCACACGTGTGTGTGTGTGCGTGTTCTCACATGTGTGTGCACTTGAAGGGGGATGCCCCCTTCCTCACTGGGCTCTGGGACGTGCATGTAGCGTGCTTACCCAGGGCTTCACGACAGCTGTGTATGATAATGGATGGAGACCTGCTTTGTAGACTGTCGAGGGCTGTGTACGTTACTTTTCATACTGTTAATAATGATAACAGCCAGGCTTTGCCACCTGCTTCCCTCTGCCAAAAGTTGTATGACAAGCTCTAATTTCCCTAGTTCATTCCCACTCTAACTCTGTGAGATAGGCAGCTGCTGTCAGATTCAGTCCCAACTTACACGTCAGGAAACAGGCCAAAAGACGTGGAGGGTCTGTGGGGCTCCGGGTCCACGCTCGCTATTGTGTGAGCCGTGGCTCAGAGCACGCAGGGCCAGCGGGCAGCGGGCCAGCCCGGGGCCCGCCCAGCTCAGCCCCCTGCCACGCCCAGGATGACCTTCGAGGACATGTGCCGCTACTTCACCGACATCATCAAGTGCCGTCTGATCAATACGTCGTACCTGAGCATCCACAAGACGTGGGAGGAGGCCCGGCTGCACGGCGCCTGGACGCGGCATGAGGACCCGCAGCGGAGCCGCAGCGGGGGCTGCATCAACCACAAGGACACCTTCTTCCAGAACCCGCAGGTGGGCATTCTCAGGGACCCACTGTCCTGCCGTGGGCTCCTGTGGGACCTCAGGTACATTCCTGTCCCTCTGTGGGCCTTAGCGCACCTGTCCCTACAGACAGCATTAAAGCTCAACCACCAAATCTGTGGCTCATCTGGGTGGTCATGTAGCCCCCAGCCTCCCAGTCTGACCCACAGGTGGTAAAACTGAGGGAACAGGCTGAGGACTGAGTGTCCTATCCAGAGTTACAGGGACATTTGGAGGCTGAGCTGGGGGCACAAACCTCCTGTTTCCACATGTACAATGCTGATCCTTCCAGGGGAGCTTGGCCAGACCCTCACCCCCACAGGGTCATGACCCTGCCCACGGCTCAGTCCTCACACTTGGTGTGCCTTCATTGGGCACTGACTGTGTGCAGGGTCTGAGCTGAGCGCCCATGATCTCAAGTCCTCTCACCCTTCATACAGGGTAGCCCTTGTAGGTCCATCTTGCAGATGAGAGATGGAGGCTCAGAGAGGTGATGTGACTTGCCCAATCTCACACAGCCAAGCTGTGGCCTGGCTCTGGGCCAAGCTGAGCACCAGTGAGCCCATCTTCAGTGTGGTCTCACGGCTGTCTCTCTTCCTCGGCCACACCCGCAGTACATCTTTGACGTCAAGAAGCCAGAAGATGAAGTGCTGATCTGCATCCAGCAGCGGCCGAAACAGTCCACTCGCCGGGACGGCAAGGGGGAAAATCTGGCCATTGGCTTTGACATCTACAAGGTGAGGGTCTGCTCTGGGTGAGGAGAGCGAGGGAGCTGGAGTTTGGGCTGCCTGCACCTGAGGGAGAACCTTTGGTCACTGACATCACCCCTGCCACCCTGGCCACGTTAGCTGATGCCAGGGGCATGCTGTGGCGTGGGCCCTGTTTGCAATAGTCACAGAGGGCCTAACCTGCCTGGGATTGGCTCCCATGGAGCACTTGGCCTGTTTCTTCCTGCCCTAGACCCATAGGTCTGGACTGTTTGGTAGGTGGGGAAGCGAGAATTGCTGATGGGTGGGACCAGGCTCTGGGAGCCCCCCACGACACCCCCCTCAGGGTTCTGGGTCCCCCTGAATTGGAGGCCTTTGTGGACACAGGGAGGAAGCACCCTGGGCAGAGCCATTGACTGATCCTCCTGGCCTGGGACCAGAGACATTACTCATGTTGTGATGCCCAGTGTATGGTGACACTCAGCATAGCAGGACACCACGCCAGACACCAAGGGCCTGATGCATCGTGTGGATGTGGCAGGCGCATGGCCTGAGTTGAGTCCCTTACATTTGACGTGCTCGATCATGTCATGACAGTTCGCTCATGTCGTTGTGTTGTGTTGATCGTTGTGCTGATGTGTTGTGACTTTGACATGTCATGTGACTTTACTGATGTGACTATAGCTTATCATGGCAGTTGTTCCAGGAATTGTCTAGTGTGTCCTGCCAGCTGTCGATGTCATGTCATGGACACATGCTGTGACCTGGGCAGATGGGGATGCTCGCTTCTGTTGTGAGTCAGAAGCCCCACAGACATCCTTATCAGGGAGACTCCCACTCGCCCCCTGAACAAGCTTCATTGAGATACAATTCACATACCATACCATTCCCTCACTAGAAGTATACCAGGACTTTTGGTGTGTTCATAGAGTTGTGCAACTATCACCACAGTTCAATTTTAGAACCTTTTCATCATCCCCAAAAGATACCCCACAGCCTTTAGCAATCATCACCCAGTCCCAGGCCCCCGCCCCTCCCCCCACCTGCTCCCGTCTCTGTAGATTTGCCCGTTCTGGGCATTTCCTGTACGTGGCCTCTGTCCTGCCCCTCGCAGCATGAGGGGAGATGTGAGGGGTGGGGCGCGGTGTGACCAGCCCCGCTGCCCCCAGGTGGAGGAGAACCGCCAGTACCGCGTGCACAGCCTGCAGGACAGAGCCGCCAGCTCCATTTACATCAACTCCCGCAGCGTCTTCCTGCGCACCGACCAGCCCGAGGGCCGCTACGTCATCATCCCCACCACCTTCCAGCCGGCCCAGACGGGCGAGTTCCTGCTCCGCGTCTTCACTGACGTGCCCTCCCACTGCCGGTGCGCGGGGCTGGCTCGGGGCCAGGGTGGGTGCGGTGCAGGTGCACGCCAGGCTGGCCCGGAGTCTGAGGCGCAGAGATGCCCGTGCCTGCCCCACGCGTGGATCCCGGGCCTCTAGCCTCCCGGGACCCACCTCGTTCTCTTCCTTCCCCTGCTCCCTCGTGCCGGGCTCTCTTGGCCACATAAAGGAACAGCTTCTCGTGCGCACCGCACTTCACAGTGTACTAAGGCGCTTTCGCTTATCCGGTTTGCTCTTCCTGAACCATGACTGGACGCCCAACCCCTCCATTTTATGGGTCGGAATTGGGGGTCGAGGTCGGGGATGTTTTCCAAGGTCTTGCAACCACTAGTAGAGTTGGGCTAGGTGGACTGCGGAAGCCATCCCCGTCCCTACGGGGGTGCAGAACCCGTGGGCCCCACGCTGACCCCCCGCCCCCACAGGCAGCCCAGGCTGGCACGGCCTGCCCACATCCCAGACCAGGGAGGCAGCTTGTGTGGTGGAACCAGACTGGGTCCCACCAGTGTGGGCTCCGCCTTCTGTGTGACAGCTCTCCTCCCCCGCTGAGCCCGGCACTTCCTGTTCTGTAAAGTGGGCATAATAGTCCCGCACCTTCCAGGGTTTTGTGAGGTTTAGAAATAATTCCTGTAACATCCCCACAGAGGGCTTGGCACACAGTAGGTGCTCAGCAAATTGCTTTTTCCTTGGGGAAGGATTGGGCACCCTCGAGTGGGACAAGAGCAGCAGGAAGCCGGGGCTTTGCAGGAGCAGTACCGCTCCTGTCCCCTCCCCTCCTCGATCCCCCTCCCCTTCCCTCTTCCTGGCCTCCCTCCCTGACTTTCCCCCTTTTTTCCTCTGCCCTGTCTCAGGGAGCTGTGCCTTGATGAGCCCCCACACACCTGCTGGAGCTCGCTGTGTGGTTACCCCCAGCAGGTGACCCAGGTGCACGTCCTAGGGGCAGCTGGTCTCAAGGACTCCTCGACAGGTGCGCTCGACTGGGACCCCCCCTCCCCCCGCCCCTCTCCCCAGGGTGGCTGCCCCATGTCTCCTCTCCCTCCCCAGCTGCCAACATGCACCCTCCAGACCTGTCCTGCACTCAGTCACCTAATGAGGTGACTCCCTGACGTCCCCTGGGCAGCTCTGGGGTGAAGCTGGGCCCATGGAGAGGAACAGGCTCTGGCTCCTGCTCTTGGGCCACTTCCAGTGAGATAGAGCGGTCGGCACAGGGACAGGGACAGGCAGTGGGAGTCGGGGCTCAGGGACGGCCTCCAGAGGGGCTGGCCCTTCTCCCGGCTGAGGAGGAGTTCAGGTGTGAAGTGAAATGGAGCAGAGGGTGCTCTGGGCGTGGGACACCTCACAGGGAAAGGCCTGGAGCCCAGAGACGACCAGGGTCTGCCCTCCTCTATCTCGGGAAGTTAGGAGATGGGTCAGGCTGCAGTCTCCCTGCTCTGGAATCCAGGAGCCCAGGCTTCTGCTCTGGGAGGGGGTCTTACCTCCCAGACACCTGTCCCACCCAGGACCTGCACTAGCCCCCATCCTTACCCTGTCGCCCCCTTCATCTCTCCAGGGGCTGACTCTTATGTGATCATCAAATGTGAAGGGGACAAAGTCCGCTCGGCTGTGCAGAAGGGCACCTCAACCCCCAAGTACAACGTAAAAGGCATCTTCTACCGCAGGAAGCCAGGCCAGCCCGTCACGGTGCAGGTGAGGCTGCTTTGCAGCCCGACGCCGCCCGTCCACAGGAGCTGGGCCGGGTGGCCGGCCTGAGGGGACACCAGGAGTGCCCGGTTCCGGTTCCCACTTAGTCGTGATGTGGTGGGGCGCGGGAATTCTCATGCCTGCCCCTCCTGCCCCTCTGCGATGGGCGAGTTGGACTAGCTGGTGTCCTGGCACCCGCAGTCCCCTCTGTGGGGTGGGCGAGTTGCACTAGCTGGTGTCCTGGCACCCCACAGCCCCCTCTGTGGGGTGGGCGAGTTGGACTAGTTGGCATCCTGGCACCCTGCAGCCCCCTCTGTGGGGTGGGCGAGTTGCACTAGCTGGTGTCCTGGCACCCGCAGTCCCCTCTGTGGGGTGGGCGAGTTGCACTAGCTGGCATCCTGGCACCCGCAGCCCCCTCTGTGGGGTGGGCAAGTTGGACTAGCTGGCGTGATTCTGAGACCTGTTAGGTAGTCCCCTCGTCAGGGACAGTGGTCATCTTCTGACCTTGCCTCAGAGCCTGGGAGCTGTTCCTTAAACTGCCCCGTAGGTGGGTCCACCTGGCAAAGTTGCACTGAGAGGGCAGTGGCTGCTCCCGAGAGCGGAATCAGAGAGCCAGGCTTCTGGGCCTGGGCTCCTCCCCCTCAGGTCAACGTGGCTGGCAATTCCGAGCTCATTACTAGGAAGCCCTTGTCCCCTGGGCCCAGGCCAGCATCGCTCAGGGTGAGACACCATCTGTAAACAAATACTCAGCTATCCCAGGGGAGGCCCGGTAGATTTTCCATAATTTCCTAACATTGAGTCCCACTGGAGCCAATCACAGACCCACAGATGTTGGGGCCAGAAGGATCCTTAGGGGCCGTTGACACCCTCATATTAAAGATGGAGAAACCAGGGTGCGGGGGTGGGGGTCTGTCACCTTTCAAGGTCACTCAAGGTCAACAGTAGAACTAATAGTAACAGACTTAGTTTTACACGTGGAAGGGAGCTTTGACAGGGGAGGACGCCTGAGGCTCCGAAGGGCCAGAGCCTCGCCCCAGATCCGAGGTGAGACAGCAAATGCAGGGCTCCTCGTGCTTCGCCAGGCTAGCACTGCAGAAAGGGGGTTCAGGCCCCGCCACGCCTGCCAGCACCCTGCACAGAGCTGTGCTGGTCTTGGAGATGGCCCCCCCCCCCAGTCTTCTGTCTCCTCCCAGATCTGGAACCACCGAGTCCTGAAGGACGAGTTCCTGGGTCAGGTGTACCTGAAGGCTGACCCCGATGACCTCCAGGCCCTGCACACCCTCCACCTTCGAGACCGAAACAGCCGGCAGCCCAGCGACCTGCCAGGGACCATAGCTGTGCGCATCCTCAGCAGTACCTCCCTCACGGCTGTCTGATGTCTGCCCCCCTACCTGGCCCCCACACTTCTCACCACCTGCATGTCCCCAACCAGGCCAAGGACTAGCCTGGGAGCCAGGACTCTGGGGTCCTTTTCTCAGATTTTCCACTGACTTGCTGTGTGACCTTGGGCCATCTCTGCCCCTCTCTGGACCTCAGTATCCCGAGTACCCTAAAGCATTATTTTCTCATGGAGGAATCTTCTTGCCTGAGCTTTAAAACAGCCCTCCTTACCCCAGCTCACCACTGCTATGGGACTCTATCTGTTCAAAACGTTTCTCCAAGGCCCTGCTGTCTGCCAACAGAGTGCCAAGATGTCACTGTTTACACACAAACTGCCACATCCCCAAGCGCCACTCTTGCCCCTCCTGTCCTGGGCCTTCCCCAGTGTCCCAGACCTGCTAGGTCTGTCACCTACACCGGCTTTTCTAGGCACCTTGACAGGACTCTTAGCTCTTGCTGGGTTCCTGTTCAGGCTGGAATTTGGGAAACGTGCAGGTGACATGTGTTCATTCCTTAACCCTGTCCACCCATCCACCCGTGTATTTATTCCACAGAGCTTTGCCAAGTGCACAGGCAGTGCCCATGAGACCCCAGGGGGAGCCGGGCCCGGCTGCAGCCCTGGGAGGCCGGTGTCCATCCTGAGCCTCCTCTCAGGCCCTGCACGTGTGCAGGGGAGCTGTGGCTACCTGCCCAGTGTGGGCTCCAGGTGCACCCCTGCGTCTGGTGTAAGGTCCCCGGAGAGGTGGTGGAGAGGAAGGGTACCTTCCTGTCTTCACTCCTGGTTCAAGGAGTGCGCCCGGTTCACTGGCCAGGGACGGGCTGGGGCAGCATGGGGACCCCAGGCACATGCTCTTGGGCGCCCCTCTCAGCTTTCCTGGGGGAAGGGCCTCGGGCAGGGGGGGTGGGGGGGGGGTGTCAGCCTCGCAAGGGTCCCGTCACTCACTGGGCCCAGCAGGGGACAGGTGAATCCATCCCTGACCAGAGAGGTTCCACCACCAGTGTTCCCCAAAACATGCGGCCAGTGAGGCCACAGCTCTCCCTCTTGCTGCTCGGACCAGAATGTTTCAGCGTTTTCGTTCTCTGTTTTAAAGCTCTCTGTTTTAACCAGGAGTTTTTAAAGGAAAACTGAAAGGGCCTGAGCCCCTTTTTTTCTTCTTAAACTTTCATTTGTGTGGTCCTCTGATTCTATTTTGATTCTGCTTGGGGCGGGAAGAGAAGAAGTTGCACCTTCTTGAAGGAAGTAAGAAGGTGAATAAAGAAGAGGGTGTTTTGTATTTGGAAGTGTTGCAAGCTGGTACCAACTGTGTTCTTGCCAAGTGTTGGCACCGTGACCCACTTAGGGCCTCTTCTGTGCCCTTCTCGGGCTCCAGACCAGGCAATGCAAATGAAGTTCAGCTGGTTCAAGAACGGATTCCTGTGGTCTTGCTGGGAATTCATCTGGGAACCTGGATTCGTGGCTGCAGATCTGGCTGTTTGGCCCAGTGTCCCGGCTGGAGGTGCTGGATTCCTGACTTTGCCACCGCCTCTGGCCGGCTCCACGCCCATCCTGACCCTGGGCCACGTGAGGACCAGGCACTGAACGGCAAGGAGGACAAGAAGACTCTTTCTGAAAAAGCCAGGATCTCCCCTTGAGAACCTGGGCCTGGGACCAGGACTCTGCTCAAGACCAGGAGCAAGTCACTTAAACCTCCTGTGCCTCAGTTTCCCCCTTCTGCAAAGTGGGGCCAATGATACTTGTTTTGTCAGCACTCTTCCTAACAGGTGCTGAAATAAGGGCAAATCCATACTCTTTCTCTATGTATCTGTATGCGTGTATATTGTACACACTCATGTAATCACTTTTCAATGTCTATTTCAAATGAACACTCCTGAGTCAGGGGGGTGAGGGTGGGGGTGGAGAGGCTGGATAAACCAGCTAGAGGCCTCTGGGGCTGGCACATGGGTCTTTGCTCAGCCACGTCCACCGGGGGTACAGGGCAAATGGGGACCGACTGGCAGACCTATGTGGGCTGCACCCTGGGGGCTGGACTCTGCCCCGTTCACCAAAGAGCTTGGTCGGCAGCCCTGCCTTTGCTTCCTGCCTCTCTGCGTGGACCATCCTGGCTCCTGGCTGTGGGGAGACCCCTGGTCTCCAGGAGGCCCTGGGGACAGGCAATGTGAAGTTGGAGTTCTTCCAGGCTGGGACTGGATGATCAGTGGGAGAACATTTGCTGTGTTTCCCTGATGTACCCTTCAGCCCATGGGGACCTGCAAGTCCCCATTTGCAGATGGGCAGGGCTTCTGGGCCTCGCCACCCAATCTGGGTTCACTCCCCTCAGAGGCCACCATGGGGTGGGGAGTAGAGACCTGCTCTGTTCCCAGAATAAACAGTCTCAGAGAGATTTCCTGCATCTGTGTTTCCCTCGGGGGTAAGGGATAATAGGGGGGTTGGGGGGCTGTCCTGTGTGGTCAGAGAGACGTGAAGGAAAATGGGTATTGCAGCTGAGGCTGGACCCTGCTGCCTGCTTGTGAATCCATGAGCGGAGACCATGGGGTCTTACAGTCATTCCCTCAGCTGACCTTGTCCTAGGCCCCATCCTAGGCATGAGGGCTGCAGGGAAGCAGCCACAGCCCCTGTCCTGGGGCGCTCTACACATGGGTGGGGGAGACCAGTAGAAATACGAGCACATACGGAATTACTGGTAGGACGCTGTGGGAGTTTCGGGGCTCTCTGAGCCTGCCAGGGGGAGGAAGGCCTAGCCCTCATCCAATAGTGAGGAGGAGGAAGGCAGCCACGTGAAGGGTCTTGGACACAGGAGCTGGGCTTGTGGGGACATGAGTGGATGTGGGGAGACCCAAGTGGGCAGCTCGAGCCAGGAGGCAGCCATGGCAGTGGGATGGAAAGGTAGAGCTGGATTTTAGAGGCAGAGTGGACAGAACTCAGTGATGACAGGCGTGGTGTTGAGAGTGAGAGAAAAACAAGACCAATTCCTAGGTTTTCCCCATAGGACTCAGAAAGGGACCTTATGAATTCTGTGTAGGGAGAGCCTGGCCCCTAGTGGGTGCTGAGTAAATTACGGTTGTTTTGATGCCCACAAATCACTGTCCACCCCTTCCCACCAGCCCTCCCAGCTCAGACCTGCATTCTGCCCGGGGCACCACAAGCTTGTGGCTCTCTGGGCTCAGTTTTGTCAGCTGTGTGGCGCTGACACCACTTGCCTGCCCAGCCTGGGAGGCCCAGCAAGAGCGGTGATTAGAGGAGTGGTGGGTACTTGTCTAAGGCAGGTGCGGGTTCGGGAGTGGAGATGATGTTAGGAAGCAACTTCTCAGGGCCATGCTCCAGCAGCCAGGGCTCTTCCGGGGTCAGGACTGTTGGGTCAGCGGGAGCCCTGGCCCCTGCACAAGCTGAGTCACCCCACTGCTCACCTGCTGCTCCAGGCAGAGGCTGGACGCTCAGCCGTGGGCCAGCCATGCCTGTTCCCAGCAGGTGGCGCACTTGGACCTCTGGCTCCTGCAGGGAGGTGGGGGCACCCCCTTCTTAGGGGCGTCCCCTTCCCTGCAGACCTGCCTGCCCCAGTTACAGAGGCTGGGGATCCAAAAGAGGACCTCCTTCCGCCCAGGTCTAGAGCTGCCCCTGGAGAGACTCGCAGTGACAGAGGGCAAAGGGCGGTGACAAGGAAGAGCCAGATCTCAGCCCGGAGTCCTTGCTGTTACCAGCTCTGCCAAGGCTAACAACAAACATCTCGTTTATCTCCCCCTTAAAAATCACACATTTCACTTCAGTTTGTACATGTCCCTGGTACATGCAGGGCTGCTCCAAGTCCACCGGTTTGGGAAAGTTTCCTGGATGATTAGACAACACAATTTCCGCAGGTTGTGGGGCCACGGTGAAGTCACAAGCTTCAGGGGGACCCCTGAGGGAAGCCCTAGGGGCGTGGTCTGGGTACAGGACGGGGAGCCAGGGCCCCAGTGTGGGTTATGCACCCTGCAGCCCTGCCTGCCCCCTTCCTCTCAGTCTCCAACAGCCACTTAGGAAGGAAAAAACAGGCTTGGCGGAGGGCAGGCAGAGGCCGAGCTCCAGCAAATCAGTGACCACGTGCGGATCGGACATGGTTTCCTGCCAGGTGCTGAGAGAGCAGGTGGTGTCACTTTAAGTGACAAGAGGCAGATGAGGCCGGGAGGGTGGCCCCAGCTACCGTTCACGCTGGTCACAGCTCAGCTGAAAGAGGCTCCAGTGCCCCGTCTCCTGCTGGGTGGCCCCGGGCAGCACAGCCCGCCCCCGCCCACGCTGATGTCATGGCACCCAGACCTTGGAGGCCCCTGGGACTCCGCCCCCTGGGGGAAGGCTCTGGAGTGGAGAGGAGAGGGCACTGCTGGACAGCCAACCTCGGCAGGAGAGACAGGGAGAGATAGAGAGTCACACAGAGAAAAACTGGAAAGACCCAGCGAGACCCCCAAGCAAGCTTAGGAGCAGGACTGCAGAGGAGGGGACGTGTCTACAGATTGTCCCAGATCCCCGACCTGAGCTTCCAGAGCCCTCGCGCAGGTGGCAGCTGCACCCAGGCTGGTGGGCAGCTGGGAACAGGTAAGCATGAGCCACCGCCATCCTGGGCACTGGAAGCAGGGTGTGCTGGACTTCGGGGTGCGTCATAGGCTTGGGCAACCCTGGAGCCCCTGATCCCAAAGCCACTTGCTCCTAGTCCAGGCCTCCTGCCTCCTTTGGGGACTCGGCCACAGCAGCCGTCAAACGAAACTGCCCTGAGCCTGGGAAGGTGGAGGCTTGTACCCTGGAGAAGGGAAGAGCCAAGGGGCATGGTGCTCAACATGCTCATAAAATTTTCTCTGACCAGGACTGGGATGAGAGAGCAGACTGCTGGGGACAGGGGAGAGAAGCCAGAGGGAGAGAGGGAGAGAGAAGGGGGAGAATGAGAGAGGGAGGGGAGAAAGAGAGAAAGGAGAAGAGAGAGAGAGAGAGTCAGTCCTCTATCCTGTCTCTGTCTCCTTGGCTTTTCTCTGACACTCTTTATCTCTCTCCTCATACAAGTCATTTCCTTCCTCTGAACCTCAAAGTTTCCATCTGTCAAATGGGAATATGAGGTCTCATCAGGCAGGGTTGTTATGGGGACAAAGTGAACCAGACATGGCATGGGAACGCAAACGCAGTTCTGTTTCCTGTTGTGGAATTGAAACGCAATTAATTTGAACAAGGACTAGTTATTATTTTTAGAAAACAGTTGATCTTGTAGTTTTTCCCTTATGGGAGCCCTTACATTCTGTACCCGCGGATCCCCTCCCACCTCCCCAAAGCCCCGAATCTTAATGGAAATCCTGGTTCCACCCCTGGCTCATAGGCCAGCATCTCCTCAGCTGGAGCTCCCTGGACGGCTCCCCGGGTCGGCTCCCAGGATGGCTTCCTGTCTATCTGTCCTTGTCGAATCCCCAGGCTGGGTACAGGTCTCTGGGGGGACTGTGCACCTGTGGCCCCACAGCTCCAGGGCAGGGGTCAGGGCTCAGATGTCAGGCAGTGTCATGGGCAGAGGATCAAATGCCCCAGTGCCTCTGAATGGGCCTTGTGAAAAATTGATGCTCACCTTGGGGGGTGGGTGGAGGGCTGGAGGGGCCACCAGGCCCTGTGGGCTGCGGCTGCCTTTGGTCACCACACAGTCCACAAGTCCTTCCTGAGCCATCTCCAGGTCTAGCTCTGTGCTGTGTGAGGCAATGGGTGAACCCCACACCCTGCCCTGGATCAACTCTCCAACTTTGGGGACAGAGGTAGGAACAAACCCTGACCAGATAATACAAGGCATATAGCCAGGGCTGGAAAGAGGGGACACCAGGACTCTTGGCAGCCTGGGGGTGGTCAGGGAAGGGTCCTGGGAGGAGGTACCATCTGAACTCAGCCATGAAGCACAGGTGGAGACTTAATAGCCAGAATTCCAGGCAGAAGAGCCAGCGTATGTAAAGATCAGGACGTATGTAAGGGGCTGGCACATTTCATGAATGGTGAGTGCTTAGGCCCAAGTGCAGGGATGCAGGAGGAAGAAAGCAGTGAGAGGCAAGGCTGAGACAGCCCCAGGGCTCACATAGAGATGAGGCGTAAAAGCCAGACAAGATGGGTGCTTAGAGCCTCCATCTTGAGGGTAGTTTGTACTCTGGAGGGGTTTGGGCATGCTTAACCAATAACCCTCCCCTTGGGCCAGGTGCCCCTGTCACCCACACTCCAGGGGGGTAGCTCTGAGCTAGGAGGCCTGAGACCAAGTCTTAGTCCTAAACTTGCCCTGCCTTGCTGTGTGACCTTGGGCAAGTCTTGGTCCCTCTCTGGGCCCCTTTTCCCATTTGTCTAGGGAAGGGAGGTGGACTTGCTAATTCCTAGGAGTCCTCTGGGAATTTCTGAATAGCAGTGACTGAGAGAAGAGTTCAGCTGCTCCGGGCAATGGAGCTGGTGATGGTAGCTGAGGCTCAGGTCACACAGGCTGAGCTGTGACCAGAGGGAAAAAGGCAGGAGAGGGGTCCCCAGAGCAAGGAGGGGCTGGGCCTTTGGGAGGATCCCCTGCCAGGTTCAAGGCTGCCAGGACTGGCCTGCTCAGAGGATTGACATGGTCATTCCCCCTGCAGAACTGTGTCTGACCAAGTGCGCAACAGGAGAAGCTGACAAAGGACCATGGTGATTCTTCAGCAGGTGAGTGCTTCCCACACCCTGTTGGCCTTCATCTTTCTGTGCCAGGAATAACCCTGTTGGGTGACACATCCTGCCCCATACCATAGTCTCTCATCCATATGCTTAACTATGGGATACCCTCCCCAATTCTGTCTTTCAGAAAACTCCTATCTATGCTTCAAAACCCAGCTGTGAAACTCCCTGACTGTCCCAGGCCCCATCTAGAACAGCTCCCTCTGATGCCCGTTGGGACTTCCTTTTCTCGCTGTACTCATTCCACTGGGTAGAAATAGTTTGTTTATGTGCATCTCTGAATCCTTAGGCATTCCGTGCAGTGGAACAGCAAGTGCAAGTCCCAGCTGTGGGAGGCTCTTGGGGGAAGGGAAGAGGGAGCTGGCAGGACGGGCCTGGAGCCTGAGTGGGGAGCTGTGAGCGGGAGCCGGAGCCCCTGGGGGTAATATGGGGAAGAAGGAGAGGTGCTGCCCCAGCTGAATCCTCCAGCCCCCCTTCCTCTCCGGAGCCACATCCCCTGACCCCTCAGCCCTTCCCCGTGACCGGCGTGAGGCTCTAATGAGCTCCTAGTCTCTAGAGCCAGGAATGTGGGCCCAGAGCCAGCTTGGCCTGGGACCAGGCCCTACGGCCGGTGGGGGTGTGTGCTGGGGGGCTTGGCCAGTGGCTGCGCGTCCTCTGGGACCACCAGAGGCCAACGGGCAGCCAGTTCTGAGGCTGTGTTTGTGTGTGGATGCAGGTGTTGTGTATGTGAGAAGTAGGCGTCAGGGCAGGATCAGAATAGACGCCCTCTAGAGCCCTGTGTCCCCTTGGCCTGGGACTGTGCTCAAAGACCCACCAAGGACAGCCAGGACCAACGGGAGAAGGAAAGTCACTGTCACTGAGGATTTGCTGTGTGCCAGGGCCTGTGCTACACGGGGTACTGGGGGAGGGGGGCATTGCAGTCACCTAGAGGGGCCCCGCCCCCTCAGGGGCCTCTGGGCAGGGCCCACCCCCACCTGCCCACTCTGAGCACTGGCCCACCTCACCCTGCGGTGGCCTCTGCTGGTGAACACCAGCTCTGCCCACCGCTCACATAAAAAGTACATTTCCGTCACTTTGGTCCTGAAACGGTCCCAGCTGCAGGGAGCCAGCCAGATACGTGGCACCACAGGCAGGGCCCACACACCCGAGCTCTTAGGCAGGTTCTTCCATCTTCCTGAGCCTCAGTTTCCTCATCTGTAGAACGAGGATAAACCCCTCCTTTCCCGGGACAGTTGTAAAGATAGAAGCCACGAGGAGTCAGTCAAAGCGCTGCTTCCCCACCACCCCTGCCCGCCCCTCTCATGTGGTCCATGCGCAGAGCCCTCTGTCTCCCCCTTTTCCACGGACTTCTCAGGCCTCACCACGGCCACTGTCCCTTTGGCAACCTTTCGCAGCCTTCAGAGTCCCAGTCACCCCCCTGCTCCCCCGGCTACCGGGGGCCTCCTGGTGAGCCTGGACAAGGGGCGCAGCTGTGGCCTCAGGCCTGACCTCAGCCCGCTCAGAGATGAGCTCTGTCCTGAGTGAAGGATTGCTGAGGGGCTGGGGAGCACAATGGTTCCTGCTGCAAAGGATGTTTGAGAATGAAAAACGATAAGGCACACACCGCTGAGCCCAGTGCTGGACAGCTCACCGCAGGAGCGGCCACGGTGACTTACTACTGAGTGCCTCAGTGTTCCTGTGCGCGAGAAGTCCCGTTCTTTTCTCTCACTTTAGTTGGGATAAAAATCTCAGGAAACCTCAAAGGATACACTGGTTCTTTCCTATGTGCAGGGTGTCCCCATACAGGACATGTCAGTAACAGAGCTCACCCCCTTTCTTCCCTCCCTCTCTCTTCCCCTCCATTCATCCCTCCTTCCCACCCTGAGTCCCCACAGGGTACCAGACACAGGAAACACCTTCACAGAAAGGACTAGGAATCCAAAACTCTTCAGTCATGAGAGGATTTTGTTCACTTATGGAGTGCTAGCTCTTCAAAAGTAACCTCCACGTTCATCCTCAGACACTCCCTGTCCATGATCCCATTTTATTATCACAGGGCTCTGGGGTAGGATCTTCGTGCCCACGTCACAGGTGAGGAAACTGAAGCCCAGAGACAGTAACTTAAAGGTTTATTTTTATTGTTTTTGACAGAGAGAGAGATAGAGACAGAGACAGAGAAGGGGGAGGGCCCAGAACAGTCTCCATAGTTGCGCATCATTGGTTTTTCCACATAGTTTCATTCCACAGGTGGGCGGGGCTGCACAGGGCAGGAACCGGGCCGGGGTCTCGCCCCAGTGAGAACTAAACTGGGGGAACTCCCCAGTTCAGCACATGGGTCCGCACGGGCCGGGGCCAGGATTCAATCCTCAGTCCCCGGGGCTGCAAAGTGAGCGCCTAACCCACTGAGCCATCCCGGCTTCCCCCAGAGACGGTAATTTAGATGTAGGTTGCGCGGGTCCACACAGGCTGGGGAGCCATGATGGTGAGGCGGCCTGGGAGGGGCTGCGGCACAGGGCACAGGCGTGTGACACAGGAGCAGGCGCAGGGCTTGGGGGAGGAAACCTCAGACTGCCTCCGCTGGTGACATTTGCAGACCTTGTGCTCTTTCCAGGGGACCTGTGGCGTCTGGGCAGACCCATCATATTGCCAGCTTCAGGAGTGGGTGGGGGTGCATGGAGATTCCTAGGCAGCAGAAGTCACTTCATCCAGCCACGTTCTCACCCACCCCACAAAGCACCCCGAGCCCCTTCTCTGTCTGAGGCTGGGCACAGAGGATGCAGAGAGAAATGGACCGCTCCCTGTCCTGGAGGAGTTACCAGACCAAAGTGGGAGGTGGTTCAGAAACACAGCAAGACGCCTATGGGCAGAACCATCAGGGCGGGAGTCCCGGGGTGGAGTGGGGTGGGAGGCAGGCTGGGCATGCAGGGGGCTTCTGCGCTGTCTGTGGTGGTGAGGGGTGTGCCAGGGAAGACCGAGGCTTTTGTGATAGTCCCTCAGGTACAGACTGAGGGCCGAGGTCTCAGAAAGGGAGCATACCCCAGGGTGCAAGGCCAGCAGGTGCTTGCAAGAACCCAGAGATGGGCAAGCCGGCATGCCAGGATAGCTCAGCAGGTTGAACATTTGTCTTGCAACCGTGAGGTCCGGGGTACGAATCCTGGCCCTGCCCATGCAAACCCACATGTTGAACTGTGGCACAACTGTTGAACTGCTGGGATGGCAGGGAAAGTTCTCTCCTTCCTTGCAAGAGGCGCCAGTTCGGCTCCTGTCCCTCACGGACCCACACCCACCTGTGTGGAGTGAAGCTATAATATGTCACAACTAATGTACAACTACTGAGACCGCTCTGGACTCTCTTTCTCTCTCTCTCTCTCTCTCTCTCTCTCTCTCTCTCTCTCTCTCTCTCTCTCCTTCTCTCAAACAATAAAATATATCTTGAGGAACCCAGAGATCTGCACATGACCTACTTCTTTAAGGGCCTCAGTGGGGTTGGCTTTGTTTCAGTATGATATGATTTCCAGCTCCAGAGGAGGGACTGAATGTACTTTGCACATATTCACGAGAGAAGGGAATTTTGAAGATAAATTAGTGGGCTGTAGATAACAGTTGGACTAACCCTTTTATTAAAATATGATGTCTTTCTTTGTCTCTTGTAACAATTTTGACTTAAAGTCCATTTTATCTGATATAAGTGTAGTCACCTCAGCTCTTTTTTGGTTATCTGCATGAAATATATTTTTGTGTCCTTTCACTTTCAACCTTTTTGTATCTTTGTATCCAAAGTAAGTCTTTTGTAGATAATGTATAGTTGGATCTTTTTAAAAACCTATTCTGCTGACCTGTATCTTTTAATTGGAGAGTTTGATTCATTTCCATTCAAACACTTCTGCTATTTTTGCTATTTTTAATATGTCATATCTTTTCTCCCCTCAATTCCTCTATTATTACCTTCTTTTGTGCTTAATTGATTCCCTTCTCATTTCCTTTTCTCTCTGTGTGTGTTTCTAGTGGTTACACTGGGGTTGCAATTAACACCCATGCTTCTAACAATTTAGTGGGAGTTAATGCCCACTTCCATCATACAGCGATACTCTCATCCCTATATAGCTCCATCCCTCTTTATGTTGTTATCATCAGAAATTATAATTATACATACACTGTGTGCCCATTAACATAGGTTAGTAATTGTTGTTTTATGCACTTGTCTTTTAAATTACATAGGAAAGCTGGGGGGGGGGGAAGGCGGTAAAAAAGAAAAGTTACAAACCAAAAATAACAATAATTTGGCTTGTAGTTACCTTTACCAAGGTTCTTTATTTCCTTTATGACTTTGAGTTACTGTATAGTGCCTCTTAAATTTGGCTGACTACTTTTAGTATTTCTTATAAGGCAGGTCTACTAGCAACAAACTCTCTTAGCTTTTGCTTATCTGGAAATGTCTGGGTTTCTCTTTCACATTTGAAGGATGATTTTTTTTGTCAGATATATAATGGAATTCTTATTTGCTGGTTTTTGTGTGTGTGTGTGTGTGTCTTTCAGCACTTTAACCCTCTTAGTGCTACCTTCCGCCAGCGGTACTAGCGAGAAATGTGAAGGGTAAAAAAACAAGCATACATTAGGCTGAGCTTCCCGACATGAAAACAAATTAACGTCAAAATTATATAAAACTTATGCTTCATGAAAACTATTTAGAATTGATGATAAAAAATAACAAAAACATGTTATATAAAGCAGAGACTTCACACTTTAGATAGGACAATAACCATACATCATACAAGAAAAAATATAATAAGTTATAGCGCTTTTAACTATGGTCTACGCATGAGCCGATATATTGACCTATTGCACTAAAAGGGTTAAATATTCTATATCATCCTACTGCCTTCTGGCCTTCACGGCTTCTGATGAAAAATGAGCTATTAAACATAACGAAGATCCTTGTATATGAGGGCTGTCCAGAAAAAAATCCCACCATTGTCAATATAATGAGAATGGGTATATGGCTGGATACTCTCCAGACAGCCATCATATGATGAGTCACTTCTCTCTCAATAGAGGGGTTCAACAGAAGATTTAAAGGGAAAAAAAATTCAAGGAAACTTGAAGATAGGTTAATTGAGATTATCCGGTCTGAGGAGCAGAAGGAAAAAAAATTAAGAAAAATGAACAAAGCCTAAGAAACCTGTGGGACACCATCAGATGGACAAATACACGCATAATGGGAGTCCCAAAGGGAGAAGAGCGGAAGAGAAAGAGGAGAAAGAATATTTGGAGGAATGCTGGCAAAAAAGTTCCCAAACTTGATGAAAGATATGAATCTATACATACAAACAGCTCAATAAATTCCAGGTAGGATAAACTCAAAAAGATGCACCCTGAGCTACATTATAATCCAACTGTCAAAAGACAAAGACAAAGAGACAATCTCAAAACTTTTTTATTTGGTGCCTTTTTATAATTTCTGCTTTTGAGATTGTCTCTTTGTCTTTGTCTTTTGACAGTTGGATTATAATGTAGCTCAGGGTGCATCTTTTTGAGTTTATCCTACCTGGAATTTATTGAGCTGTTTGTATGTATAGATTCATATCTTTCATCAAGTTTGGGAACTTTTTTGCCAGCATTCCTCCAAATATTCTTTCTCCTCTTTCTCTTCCGCTCTTCTCCCTTTGGGACTCCCATTATGCGTGTATTTGTCCATCTGATGGTGTCCCACAGGTTTCTTAGGCTTTGTTCATTTTTCTTAATTTTTTTTCCTTCTGCTCCTCAGACCGGATAATCTCAATTAACCTATCTTCAAGTTTCCTTGAATTTTTTTTCCCTTTAAATCTTCTGTTGAACCCCTCTATTGAATTTTCCATATCAGTTATTGTACTTTTCAACTCCAGACTTTTTATTTGGTGCCTTTTTATAATTTCTGTCATTTTATTGATATTTTATATTTGGTGAGATGTGATTTTGATTTCCTTTAGTTCTTTAAGCTGATTTAAGACAATTGGTTAAAGTCTTTGTCTGTAAGGCCAAAGTTTGGACTCCCTCAGGGAAAGTTTCTGTTATTTTCCCTCTATCCCATGAATGGCTGTATTTTCCTGTTCTTTGCATGCCTCATGATTTTTAAACTGCACATTTTGAATATTCTAATGCAATAACTTTGGATGTCAGATTCTCCCCTTTACCCAGGGTTTATTGTTGCTGCTTGTTGTGAGTTATAGTTTTGTTTAGTAACTTTTCTAAACTATTTTTGTGAAGACTGTATTCTTTGTTGTATGCAGTCACTGCAGTCACTAAAATACCCAGAGCCAAAACGAAACAGGTCTTCCAATTAGGCTCTGTGTGTGTGTTGGGTATGCCTTCAATGCTGAATCAGGACACTTACAACTCTACCCTTAGCCTTCACCTCCTGTCTGCCTGGAGCTTGAAGGGCAGTTGGAGGTGAGAGCTGAGGGTCTTTTTGGGCTTTTTTTGACCGTTTTTCCAACCCTGGGCATGTACATGGTATCAGATTCCTCATACATGTAGGAGCTTTTCAAAGCCCTTATTTCCCAAAGCATCTCATTCTACTGCCTTTCCTCCAGGTCTTTGGAGTTTCTATGTTTTGTTTCAACTGATTATTTTTTCCCCACAGGCAACAGTGGGTAGTTCACTTGCCTTTGGGTGTTTTTGACCAATGCCCTTCATAGCTGCTTCTCTGCCCTGGGGGAGTTCTAAGTTAGGAAAATAAAGGCAAGCCCTTTGCAATTATTCCTTCAGGATGCCCTTAGACAGGTTTAAATAACCATAATTCTTTGATAATAAGATTTTTCTGCTCCCCCTGGCATCAAGAACCCACACCAGGGATGCAGGCTGCCATCTTTAAGACTGCCACCAAGGGGGGTGGGTAGGTAAAAATGCCACAAAGCTCTCCTGCTGGGTTTTAGTCAGCTTTCTCTTCATTAAATGTTTAGTTGGTTACTGTAAGCCTTTAAATATTTTCTAGAGTTCCAGTAAAGTTGATTCTGACAGTTTTTTGCCATGTTTTTTTGGTGTTTCTGTAGACAATGGGTTCTTGGAGTTCCCTACTTTACCATCTTCATTGACACTTCTTACTGATGACAATTGACATAGTTATTTCCTGAAAGCTTTTTGTCCCAACATACTATGTATCCTTGGGTAGGTTCCTTCAACCCCTCTGAACCTCAGTCTCCCCATCTGTAAAATGGGTGGCCAGACTGGCCTGGATGGTGGTGGGGTGAAGGTAGCACCACGGATCTATGTAAAGTACCAAGGGAGTACAAAAAGGAGTGCTGGGGCGCAGGGTGTTGGGACCAGGGGGGTCGTAGCTCAGTGGAGCCTTGGTGGCTGGGTGGGGGCAGGAAGAAAATAATGGGCTGAAGTATCCCTGGCAGAGGACACAGCAGAAGCAAAGGTGGGAGGCAAGGCAACAGATGAGGCTGGAGTAGCAGTGAGCCCCGATTCTGGGAGAGGATCTGGCGTGATGCCAGAGTGGTCAAAGGGGCATTCGACTTGCCCCCCAGGCCTGGTACAGACTTCAGCTAAGGTCGTCGGGGCACAGTGGGTCTGGGTCTGGCAGGGCCAGGCTCTCAGCCCTTTGCTAGGTCTTTCCCAGGAGGCCTCTGTCCATCCACCAGGTTTGTTTTACCATCTCTTCCTTCTCCCTTCTGCTTCTCTATGCTTTGCTGTTCCCTTGTCTGGAAGGTCCTTCCTCCTCATGGTTGCCTAAAAATTCACAGCATCTGAGTGTCATTCCTAACATGACTTGCTCAGTTAATAATAACCAACACTCATATAGCATTTGCCCTAACAGGCACCGATCTGAATTATACACGTTAGCCGGTTTAATCCTGTCTTTGGACAGATGAAGAAACAAAGGCGCGTGGAGGTTGGAGAACTTGCCTAAGGTCACACAGCTCGTGAGTGGCCTAGCCTGGATTGAACCTAAACCATCTGGTTGCAGAGTCCGACCTCGTAATGGCATGCTCTCCTGACTCTCCAGGGCTAATCTGCCCCTGATCTGGTGGTACCTTTCTTATCTGCGTCTGATCTGTCCACCCCAGGCTGGGAGCTCTGAGGTTTCGTCTGAGCCTGTGAAGGCTGGGTAAATGGACCGATGGAAGGATGTCAGAAAGCCCAGCACCAGCACCTCCGTGTGTCTGATTTCGGTTCTCCTGGACTCCCGGGAAGGGGTGGGCAGGGGTAGGTGTGCTTGTTCTGGGCCTGACCGGGGAGGAAGATTCCCCCTGAAAGCCGTGTCCCTGAGAGGACTCAGGGAGTGGCTGGGAATCACTGCAGGCGGCCAGCTGTGTGTTGGGTGACAGAGCACTGGGCCCCAGAGGCTGGGACAGGTGTCGGGGTGGAAGGGAGCCGGGGTCCACAGGGCAGCTCTGAGTTCTGTGCCAGGCATCACTGCCTCCTTCCTGCTGTTCCCTCCACTCCCTGTGGTGGTGTGCTTGTTTGTGCCAGTAGTTAGCCTTCCAGGATTCCAGACAATGCCAACAGGCCCAAAATGGGAGCAAGAGGCTTTGAAGAGAGAAGACAGAGAAGGGGAAAGAAGGGAGGGAGATAAAGATAAGTAAGGAGAGGGTAGAAGGCCAAGGTGTGAGGAGTCACAGGGCATCCCACACCCTCCAGATGGGATGGTGGCTGGACACTGAGGTTCAGGGCCCAGCAGAGATCCAAACCCAGCACCCATTCCCGTGTGGCTGCCAGGACGCAGGAGCCCAGCTTGGTGCCCACTGCGGGGTGAGCTCTGATCCATTAGGGCCCGCTGGATGTACTCAGGAACCTGGTGACCTGTCTCCCCAGGCCCAGCACCTTCTCTGCCAGCTGTCTCAGGCTGGCTGGGACCAGGGACAGTTTCTTCAGGGGCTTTCCCTTCTTCCCCAAGATTTTTATCTGCCCGCACTCCCCAGAGGTAACCCGTGAGCTAAAAAGATCTTTGAGGCACCTTGCCTTCATTCTTAAAAGTTATATTCTTCATAATATCCCCTTGTTTCTTTTCATAGAAAACATACTGATTTTCTCCAAAACTGCAGCCAAGGTGAGGTTCCAAGTGCCGAGTTCACGCCGAGGCCTGCAGCTCCCTTAGCACCTGCTGCAGGCCCGGTGAAGAACCCTCCACGGTGTTGGGGTCCTGGGGGTCCCGCTGAGCTGGGGGGCCGGGGCGGCGCGGGCACCCCCGCCCCGTTCCGCCCGCGGGCGTCACCTAAGCCGCCGTTGCCATGGGCCCGCGGCAGATGGCCCGGTTTAGGGTTCCCCGCGGGTGGCGCGCACAGGATTAGGTGAATTAGGGAGCCCGAGCCGAGCCGTGTGGCCGCCGGAGCCGCCGCCAGACCCTCCTCGCCATGGAGCCCCCGGCCCAGGCCGCGGCCCCCGCCGCCCCCGCGGAGGAGCGCGCCCAGCAGCCCGGCAAGTGGGCGCTGGTGCGCAACCTGAATCAGGCGCTGAAGACCTTCGCGGTCATGCCGGTGAGGCCCGGGCCCGGGAGGGCGCGCCGCGGGGAACCCGCCGCCTCGGCTTCCGTGTCCGTGAGCTGCTGGCTTGCAAAGCCCCAGGGTGCACGCGAAAGGGGGTCCTTCCAGGGCCGGTGCCGTCCCTCACTTCCGGCCTGAACTTGGCCCAGCTGCCGCTCTCTGGGCCGGAGCCGCGGGGTGGGGATGGGGGTGGGAGGGGGTAGCCTCTGCATTCACCCAGGATAGATGGGCCGAAGACAGGGCTTCCCTGCCTTCTCCTGAGTCCAGAGCAGGGCGCCCTGCAGGCGCCCTCAGGGGCCTGGGTAGATATTTGTGGACTGGTTGTGTGACTTGCAGGGGAAAGCATGGCCTAGGGGACCCCTCTATCACCCGCGGTTAGCAACTGGGCACTCTCTTGCTCACAGGGGCCCCTGGCAAGTTGGTTGGCTCACCTTTCCCACCTGTGAAAATGGGGCTAATAAAACTAGTATCCCAGAGTGATTATGAGGATAAGTGAGGAGGGAAATGTCCTGGAACAGACTTCTTTGCACTCCAGGAACAGGGCCTGAGCTTCCGGCCCTGCTGCGGAGGACTGAGGAGGGTCCAGGCTAAGGCCCGCTGAGGAGGCTGGGCTGCAGGGAAGGCGGAGCAAACCCGGACAGCTTGCTCTTCCCTGGCCCCTCATCTTCTCAGGCCTTGACTACTTCCAGTTAAAGAGTAGTGAACACCCAGGCTCAGAGAGACTGAGACACCCTAAGTCACACCATGTGGGTGGCAGAACTGGGACCGGAACTGTGGGTGTGTGTCAGGTTCCTTGACGTGATGCCCACTGGAATTTTGGGGGATGCCTGAGAACTTTTCAACAGACCCATTTTAGGAAATGACCGGTCTGGGGCTGGGCGACCCTCCGCTCCAGCCACTCACGTGACAGCACAGAAGCTGGAACCTGTCCCAAGGTACACAGCTACACGGAAGCACGTGTCACACCACGGAGGAGGTTTTGGTTTGAGATGAGGTTCCTGGTGGGCTGCCCTTCTCAGTGGGGTGGTGGGAATGGAGCGGGAGCAGCCATGAGCCTCCTGGAATCTGGCCACAGGGATGGGAGGGGCTGGTGGGGAGAGCCTGGGCCCAGTTCCTCTCCTCCCTCTGCCTGCCCCTCAAAAGTGTGCCAAGTTCTTTTATACTGTCTTTCTCCCTTCCTTCCCTCACCCAACCAGCATAAGGTGACCAGATTTTAACATTGGCAAAGCGGGACACCATTGACCGGGGGGAGGGGGTTCTTGATTAAAAATTTGGTCTATCTCCCGCCGTTCCCTAGCTTGTCGTGCATTCTTTCCAAAAATCGGGACTTTTTTAAAACGCCGCAGGACGCAGGATGTCTGGTCACCTTAAACCAGGGGCGCCCGATCCACGCAGTTTTGGGTTCTTATGGGTCGCTGATTTGATGAGTGACTGTGGCCAAGTTCCTTTCTGTCCTTGGGCTTCAGTGTCCTCATCTGTAAAGTGAAGACCCTTACAGCCTGGTTGCATTCTGATGGCTCACGGACTTCCCCTGGGAACTTCCCCCCCCCCAGGGGTTCTCAGGCCTCAGAATTCTCACTGAAGCCTCTTTGATGACATTTTAGCCTCTTTCCTCAAGTTCTGACCTAGAGCAGACAGGTGAGTCACGGCCCCCATGATGTTCTTGGTTAGGAGAGTTCTAGTCCCTTCTGCTTGCTGTGTGGCCCCGAGCTCCTCGCACAGCCTCTCTGAACCTCCATTTCCTGCTGACGTGAGATCTTTATTTTATGTTCCCTGGTGGGAGGCATTTTCTGTGTGCCAGGCTTTGTGCTGGATCAGGGGTACAGGTGACTCAGACAGACCCCTGAGCTCCTGCTGTCCCAGCCCAAGCTGCAGGCTTGGTTTTGGGGTCCACGAGTCGTCTACGGCCAGAGACTCTATCGGTGCTTCCCGTTCTGTCAGCATAGTGAGGTCCAGGACTGGTCCCAGGGCCTGGGGGAAAGAGCACTGGAATTAGAGCTTATCAGTTTGGGCCTCATTCCTGGCCATACCACAAAGCAGCTGTGTGACTTGGGCACATTTCTTGACCTCCTTGAGGAGGTGGAGACATCGAATCTTCTGCCTACGGGTTATCATAAGGTTCCGTGAGATAGTTACTTACAGGGAAACACCTAACTTGCAACCTGGCTCACTGTGGGGGTGACTGAGTTAGCGCAGAGCAATGTCCTGGTGCCGCGGTCCTCCATAGCCGGCCTCCAGGAGCCAGGGACTCTCTCTCTCAGTCTCTCCCTCCCTCCCTCCCCCCACATTCTTCTCTCTCACATACTCCGTCACATGCTCTCTCTTACATGCTCACATACACACTCTCTCATACCACTGTGCGCACTCTCTCGCTCTCAGAAAAATTCTGTTTTTCTGTGTTGGACTTTGGGGAGTCACAGATGGAAGCCCCAGCCCCAGCCACCCCCTCAGGGGGCTATAGTCTCACGGGGAATGGACGCAGATGGTGATGACCCAGCAGACCAGCGTGGTGCCGCTGGCTGTATAGAGAGAAGCCTCCACTTTCTACCTAGCAGCGAGGGTGCAGTTTTGAAGATGTAGATCCATCAGGCCATTCTTTTCCTTAAAACCTCCCACTGCTTCTGGTCATACTTAAAAGGAAGTCCCTGGCTTACAGGGCCTGTGTGGCCTGGTGCCTGCCCACATCCCTCTCGTCTGCCTCCAGCCTGGGCTGCCTTGCCACGCCAGGCACGCTGCCCAGAATAGGATGGGCCCCCAGTGGGGTCGTCACAAATACGTGCTGAATGAATGAGTACACGTCAGAAGTTGGGGAGGTGGAGGAGGGAGGGAGAAGGGGGGGGCAGGGAGGAGTTGTTACGTGCTCTGGGTCTGGACAGATGGGTGGGTGTTCAGTCAGTGGAAAGGTGGGGTGGGGTAGGGGAGGTGGAGAAGAACAGTCCAAGTAGGGGTGCATGCGGAGTCCGAGGGCTGGCAGTTGAGTGGGTGAGGAGTGTGGCGGGAAGTGCAGCTAGGGCTTGGGACTAACGCAGTCATGAGGATTTATGGGCCAGTTTAGGAAGGGTAGCTGTGCAGCCCTGGGACGTAGTAGATGCTCAATAAACATGTGAGTTCTCCTTTCGTCCGGAGCATCTTCAGTTTTCCCTGCTTCTGGGAGAAAGCTGGGTTTGGAGCAAGCCTGTCTGTAACGTATGCTAACCTCCCATGAAGTGAAGGCCCATGGTGGCGGCTGTGGCAGAAAAATAATTGGTTCCAAAGGGAAAAGGAGGGGGCTGGAATGTTGATGAGTTGGCATTGGGACCCACTGAGCCCAGCCTCACAGAGACGTGTAGAAACTGAGGCTCAAAGAGGTCAGTGACTTGTTCAAGGCCCAACGGCTCCTAGAACCCAGTCTCCTCAACTCACAGCCCAGGGCCGTTCCCCCTGGGCCATCCCCCTGGGCTTATCATCGTCAATCAGTGTGATCAGCTATGGTTTCTAACTGCTCTTGACGCTAAGTTATATTTTTATTAGGATGTCTACCGTTTCCTTACCTTGCTGGGGAATTTGGGGACTACCACTCACAAAATTGCTTTTATTAGAGTTAGAATAAAATCCAAACTTTTATCTCTAGGCCAATGAGAGCCTTTGTGTTCTGAATCTTTCCCACCTCTAAGACCTCCCTCTGTCTCATCAGGTCTTGCCACAATGGCCTCCTGGCTGTTCCTTCCTGCCTCAGGGCCTTTGCACTTGTCATTCCCTCTGCCCAGATTTCTACCCTTGTTCTTTGTTTGGCTGCTTCTTGCTGGTCAGGTCTCAGCTCAGAGATTTCCTCCAGAGTGGCTTCCCTGGCCGCTGCACCCATGGTTGGCCACTCAGTCCTTCTTCGCCATTGGGGTGCTTATCCTCACAGCACTCACCACTGTACAACGTGACCGTGATAACGGACTTACTCAGCTGCTTGTTTTCTGTCTCCTCCCAACTAGAATGTAGACTCCACAGTCACTGCTCAGTCCCCAGCATTTAGGTCAACCAGTGCCTGTGCTCAGCACATGTTTATTGAATGCATCATTGTTGAAGGTGGTTGTTCTGAGCCCATTTCTCTGACTCTGGGTTTTAGATTTGTCTTCCACGTGCCCATGCCGAGTGTGTAGGAAGAGTTAGGCCCTGTGTCACTCACTGCAGGGGCTGTAAACATACCACCCCTTTCCTCAAGGTTGGGGCTCTCCCCACAGCCAGGAAGCAGTGAGGCTGAATTTGTATCATGAGGCCCAGTACAGAGTGGTGTCACTGTGAGGCACCCATAACTGTGCCTATGAGAGTCAATGCTAGTGGCGATGGACACTGGTGTCCTGCGGGGATACCTCCTTTAGGACAGAGGGGAAGTGGCTTGGGTGTCTTGGTGTTTTTGCCTAAACTTCAGTGAATCTGCTGTACACATGTGGGGTGTAGAGTTTGGGGAGAGCTGGGCTTTGGACAGGCCTGGATTTGAAACTGCCCAGCTGTGTGGTCTTGGCTCTTCTTCTCTCTGAGTCTCTGCTTACTCATCTGTAAAATGGGGACATTAATGGCTACCTCAGAGGAGAGGTAGATGACATTGCATAAGTGCCCAGCCCAGGGCCTGGCACCCGATGGCTCTCAGCAAGTTCTCTTCCCTCCCCTGTGGTTGGTAAAGAGCCTGTGGGTTGGTAGGGGTTGGGCACAGGACTGCCTGGAAGGGGTGCCAAGCCCTGTCCCTGCTCACCTGTCCTGGGACTCTCTCGCCCACAGGGGGACTATGTCTGGATGGACCTGAGATCCGGGCAGGAGTTTGATGTGCCCATCGGGGCGGTGGTGAAGCTTTGCGACTCTGGGCAGATCCAGGTGGTGGACGATGAAGGCAATGTGAGTGGCCCCCTATGCCCCACCCCCATGACCTGGGAGGACAGGCTGCAGGGGGCCTGAGGCAGGGGCCAGGCCGTGACCTGCCTCACGGGGGGAGAGGCGGTGCCTGTGCCCCCACTTCTGCCTCATGCCTGCCTCCTCCACAGAGCTTCCCCATCTAGGCTAACCAGACGCTCCATGTGAAATGGGGCAGAACACGCCACTGTCCCATTTCAAACGGCACGTGGTCAGCCTACTGACACTCTGAAGTTAGCCCAGCGAGACGAGGCTGACCACACGTGCCCTTGGAAACGGGACAGTGCTATTGTTTTCTGTCTCGTTCAAAAAGATACATACGGCCAGCCTATCAGTTCCCTGAGAAAGGGAGCCTCCCCTTCTGCCCAGCTCCCTCTTCTATTTCCCCAACCACTTCAGCTCATTCTAGTACTAGAGACATGCGTGTGCATGTGCGTGTGTGTGGGCATGTATATGTATGGGCATGTGTATGTGGGGGCATGTGTGTGTTTGGGCCTGTGTGTGGGTATCTGTGTGGAGGGGGCATGTGTGTATGTGGGGGTATGTGTGTGCATGTGGGGAACATGTGTGTGGATGGGTGTGTGGGGGCATATGTGCGTGTGCATGTGTGTGGGTATGTGTATGTGGGTGTGTGTGCATGTGGGGAATGTGTGTGTGGGTGGGCGTGGGTGGGCATATGTGTGTGTGTATGTGTATGTGGGGGCGTGTGTGTGCATGTGGGGAACGTGTGTGTGGGTGGGCATATGTGCATGTGCATGTGTGTGGGCATGTGGGCGTGTGTGTGTGCATGTGGGGAACGTGTGTGTGGGTGGGCGTGGGTGGGCATATGTGCGTGTGCATGTGTGTGTGTGCGCATTGTGGGGCAAGGATGGCACCAAGCTCCTCAGGCGCAGGGCTGCTTCAGGGTCAGATAGACTAGACTCAAATCCCATCCTGCACACTCACTAGCTGTGCAAGCTTTACCAAGCCCCTTCTGAGCCTCAGCTTCCCCCTCTGTAAAATGGGGGTGAAAGGAGCTGTCTCACAGGGTGTTGACCCACAGTGAGATCACACGTGGAGAACACCCCAGTAAAGTGACAGTACATCTGAGAACGCCCTCAGTCTTGCTCTATTGGGTTACAGCATCGTGGGAATTTGTTGTTCACTGTGGCGCTGCCCTGGGAACCAGCCTAACAGATTAGCCCTTTATTTCTTGTGGCCCTGAAGCAAGGGGACACGGGAAGTGGGAGTTGGTAGGAAGTGAGAGGGGGCTGGGGGGAGGGAAGGAAAGGCCTGAAGTCAGGTCCTGCCCTGGAGAAGGCGGGTGGTCTGGATGAGGGCCCAGAGGGGAAGCCTGGCGCCTCTGCACACGTGTACATGAGCATCGCATGTGTGTACATGGTGTGGGGACACATGGATGTGATGTACAGAGCGCTTTCAGTTTAGCAGGGACCTGAGGGACCCAGGGAGCTTTACTCCCACTGGCGCTGGGGACTTAGGCATGGGACCAAGTCCTTTCTTAGCCTCCTAGTCTGACAGGGGAAACAGTGCAGCGACTCGGAGCAGGAAGCTCTGCTGGTGGCAAGGATACCCTCAGGCTTTGCACAGGCCTTTGTCGCAGTTCCGTCTTTGTGTCCTCACAGCATCTGTGAGAGCAGGAAGGCAGCCACCCTAATCCCATGGGAAACAGGCACAGACAGAGGCCCCCAGGACCAGTCACACAGCTAGTAGTGGTGGTGCTGGGATTAGGACCCATGGCCTCTGGCCTCTGTGCATGTGTTTCTCCCGCCAACCTCTCAGTGACAACTTGGGGGCTCAAGTTCTGCTAAGGACGCGCATGTCCCCTAGGCTTTGGAGTGCCTGCCATGTCGTTCCAGAGGCTCCAGTCTGCAGACTCTCTAGGAAGCTGCCATGAGGTGGCAGCCACAGAACGGGGGCTGGCAGCACAAATGAGCCCACAAGCCTGCCTGGAGCCCCCAGCGTGGAGCCCAGGGACTCTACCTGCAGGCTTGAGTTTCACCTGGGTCATGTTGCTTGTCAGATGGTGTCCCGTAACTGTGTCACCGGATCCCGGAGATCCCCTCCCAGCCACCCCCACTAAGGCCCTAAGCGTGGGAGGGCCAGGACGGGCTGGCCTAGAGCAGGTTAGGAAAGCTGTGTTGGCCTCAACGGTGTTGGGCCCATGGGGGTCTGGCCTCCTTTTTCACCAGGCTCTTTCACTGCCCACCCTCCTGCCCTGCGCAGGCCATCTTTTATTTCTCCATCTCCCCACACACACTCCCTCAGCGTGAGGGCAGGGCCCGGGCAAGTCACGTCCAGTTTCCCAGAGCTCAACGAAAGGTCTTCCCAGGGAATGGCCTCCATAAAGACTTGGAGGACGAATGCATAAACGAGAGACTAGGGTTCCAGTCCCACTGGAATCTGACCTAACACCCTGCCTTGCCCACGCTGGTCCCATTACTAGGTGCACCCCTCCTTCCCTGTCTCCCAGCTTAGTGCCAGCTCTTTCCCAGATGTGTCCCCAGGCCCTGGAGTGGGCCATGTTCTCCCTCCCTCCCTCCCTCTCCCCAGCCCCTCTCTGGAATCTGTTTAGGCCAGACCTCGGTTTCTGCCCTGGTTACACTTTGGTACGTACTGTAGGTGCTTGTGGACATTGACCCGGGGGGTGCTGACCTCAGCTGGGAGACTTTCCATGCAAGAAAAGGGTGGGAGAGGCCCAGCTCTGTCATTTAACTGGGTGAGCCGCTTTACTCTTGAGCGTGGCTCCTGCCTATAGCAGGGGCCCATAGTTCTGTTACAAGGAGCAAATGGGAACATACATCTCCTTTGTAAAACCAGAAAACAGAGTAACAGTCCCTAGCACCGGGTGAGCAATTACCAGGCACCAGTGCTTTTTAGACCTCACAGGAGTAAAAGAAAGGTCAGCCTTTATTATATCAATTACGTAAGCTTCCCAACATCCCAAGAAGAGGGACTGTTACTCGAATTCCCATTTCATAGATGCGATCACGGAGGCTCAGGGAAGCAAAGCATACGCACAGGGCTACAGGGTCATGCAGTGGCTGAGCCTCCCCTTAACCCTGTGCTGAACTGCTGGGACCAGGAGGTGATGGCACCGGAGTTGGGGTTGAATGGGGAAGGCAGACAGCCTTCTCAGGAGTCATCTCCCTCTGCCCCATGCCAGGGCCTGGGACGAATCAGTGAGCCCGGACCAAGCAGAGGAATTTTCCAACTGCATCAACTTGTATCAAATAGGGTGCCTGGGAGAGAGGAATGTTCCACTCGGGATTGGAAAGTCTAGGCGGGCTCTTTGATCTCACTACCTGCCCATTCATGCTTCTGGGAGAGCTGCGTGGGGGGCTGACCCATGCTGAGATGCTCCTGGCCCAGCAGGTGCCATGGAATGCCAGGGAGACCGGAGGTGTGGGCAACTCTGGCCCTGCCCCGATCCGTCTGAGGGCCTGTGCTGGCCACCACCCTACTCTGATCCTATTTTCTCATGTGCAGTGAAGGGGCTGGAATAGGGGACCTCTGGATGTCCCTATGACTAGGACTTCTGCTTCTAATTTAGACCTGGTCCTCGGTAGTTACCAGCCAGCCATAGGGCCCATTAGAGAGTCCCTACCACGTCATTTGTGACTGGTTCCTAATTGTCTGCCACGTCATTTGTATCCCAGTTACTGTGGACGGGATGTAGCACGACATGGAATCTGGCCTCCACAAACTCCCAGCCGTGGGGCCAATTGGAAGGTCAGGACAGAACTGCACTCAGACCACAGCCGCCCAGGGGGGTCACGGCCTTGCAGTGGGAGACCCAGATAACGTGGGAGCCCAGAGGGCCCCCTCCCCGCCTGCAGTGGAGGTGGGGGGCACACAGGTGGCGCATGTGAGCGTGGGAAGTGCTGTCAAAGGCTTTACATACTGGGGAACATCTGAGCGGAGCCTCTAAGGCTGAGTGAAAAGCAGGCAGGAGAAACAGCGTGAGCCAGGCACAAGGTGTTTGCGGAAGTGGGGACCAACCTTCCCTGGTTAGAAGTACGGGGGTAACTGGACAAAGGCTAGCAGTCCATGTCCAGCTCACGCTGGCCCTCGAATGCTGGGGCTGAAGAGCATGGGTGGGGGTGGGGAGTCAGGCTCTCAAAGCCCCAGAGTCGGGGGCTTTGAAGAAACTCCCAGGGGACGATGGCTGGGGACATGGGCGAGCTGGAGGTGAAGTGGACAGCACGCAGCAGGGGCCAGGTGAGAGTGGGGTCTGGATCAGGGTAGGGGCTCGCAGGTGGTGAGGGGGGCACTGCCTGCTCAGAAGCCCTTTAGAGGGTGGCATGGGTGGGAATGGGTGACCAGTGGGATTGGGAGTGGATGGGAGAGGGGCGAATGCCTAAATTCCCGCTCGTGTCTAGCCTCTGGGGTTGGTCACCCCAGCGGGGATCTGGAGGAGAAGCAAGTGTGAGTGTGACACGTGCGCACAGCTACTCAGTAAGTCTGAGGGCTTGAGCTGTACCCCCCGCGCCCCTTCCCCAAACTTGGCTTCCTGCCCGATCTAGGATCTCGGGGTTCTGTCATTTAGGGAGAGGGAGGGGTCCCAGAGGGCCGTGTCCGGGCTTGACTCGGGCCATAACCCAGAGCGCAGGTCAGACTCGCTTCGCTGAGTGGTTGGAGACGGCCTGGGGGATGAGAGGTTTCCAGTGCTGGGAGCAAACTAGAGCTTTGCAAGCTTTGGAGTCAATGCTATGAATTGGATGCTCCACCGTCTGCCACTCTGTGGCAGCAGGAAATATTGCAGGGGAGAGTAAGGGGAGCCAGAGGACAACTTCTGTCCTAGTTTCCCCTTCAGCCCCCTTCAGTACTGACAGTTTATCCCTGCTCCATACATCAACAAGCCCTGTGGAATATTCCCACACGGGCCCACTTCTGCCCAGCATCTCCACTGCTATACCTTCACCAGCCTCAGAGCCTTTGCTTTCGCTGCTCCCTAGACCTGGGTTCCCTCTCCCAGGGAACTTCGCATCTTACAGGGGTCACTTTCTCATTGTTCAGGTCTCAGCTTCAATGTCACCTCCTCAGAGATGGGGTCCTTGCCCACCTTATCTAAAGTAGCTACCCTGGTAATTCTCCATCCCATGCACCTGTTACGTTATTCTTGGCATTATCTGAAATTACTTTTTATGCATTTGTTTACTGGAGCCTAGATTTGAAGCCAAGTCTAACTCCAGTTATTAAACTTTCCGCTCCATCTTGGAAAGTGACTGGGGGTTTCTACTCCCCTTTATGGCAACTGTAAGGTGGGGCCAAAGCCCCTGGCCTGCCCACCTCTCAGGTCTGCAGAGAGAATCTCCTAAGAGAGGGAGGAGCAGTCCATGGGGTGGGGGGTGGGGGGTGGACAGCACCCTCCCCATAGACTCAAATCTGTAATAACGGGCAGCGTTAGGTTGCAGAAGAGGACGAGGCCCTCCCCAGGGCTTTACAGACCGGGGTTCTCTTCCTTCAGGGCCCCTTTCCCAGCAGGGCAGTGTCTCCCCTCCAGGAGAGTGATGTGACGTTAGCGGCTGTGTCTCCCCACAGGAACACTGGATCTCCCCGCAGAATGCCACGCACATCAAGCCCATGCACCCCACATCGGTCCATGGCGTGGAGGACATGATCCGCCTGGGGGACCTGAACGAGGCTGGCATCCTGCGCAACCTGCTCATCCGCTACCGGGACCACCTCATCTACGTGAGTGCTGCCCCACCTGCCCACAGCCCCGTGTGTGCTACCCGGGCCTCCTGAGACTGCCAGGTGTGACTGGAGGGGAACAGGGTCCAGGCTCATGCTGCCTGTGCCATCCAGCCAATAGGCTGACACAGGAGTTGGGTCACGGACTAAGCGTTTATTACAAGGGCACCCATTGCCCAGGATGGTGGAGGTTGGGTGGAGGAAAGGAGAGGGGCCTTTGTTTCAGAGCTACATACAACATGTAAGGAGAAATAACCTGCTGCCTCCCCCAGACCTGTCCTAGATCGCACCTGGAGCTCTTCTCCCTTTTAACAATACGGTCCTTTGGAGAAGATTGGAGGCTGCAGAATGATGTTCCATACAGATCTCTGAGGCAGCAGAAAGCAAAGTCCAAAAAGGCCCAAGCGGAAAGGAGAGGCATCTCTGCCCTTCCTCTGCCCACTGCCCTCTGGGAAGCAATGGCAGCTGGTGTTTAGTTCTTCAGGTGGATCTTAGACTTCCACAGAAACAGAGGGGCCATCTCTCGTCTTCCAACCCAGTGATCCCAGCATTGAGCCCCCTCGCTGCCAGCTGTCTGCTTATCTTCTTTGGCTATGCTCCCAGGGCTGGGCTTGGTTTACTGCTGTTCTTGATGGGCCTAGCTGCCTGCCTCCTGCTGACCGTGAACACCTCCCACTGACCGTGAACACCTCCCCTCTTCCAAAAATGCCCTCCTTCTGTATTTATAGCTTCACCAGTAATTGACAGGAGGGTTTCTTCCCCTTTCAATCACAGCCCATTACAGCTAATTACCCACATATGCAGTGCTTCTGTTCTTGTCAGTTTCAGTCCATTACTGCTAACTATATCTACTCCCGCAGCTCCCCCGAGCTTCTGTCAGAACAGAAAGGAGATCCGTGAGGAGTCTGCCTGCCTGTTTATGGCATCTCTGGGCAGCCTCCTTCTTTGGGGCCCTTCCCTTTTTCACCCTGCTACAAGGTCTGCTGCTGGACAAGGGGCCGGGACTTGTCTGCCGGTATCCCTCAGTCTGGCTCATCCTGTCTTTTGGGCCATGGCTTGTGTTGTCTGTGGTTGGGGAAGGAGGCCCTTTGCACTACCACAGGTTCGGGTGCTTCCACAGGCCTCGAGACCACTGAGAGCCAGGGAGGGATAAGCAGGAGGCTCAGTGCTTTCCAGAGACAGGGGCCTGCTGCCCCTCTGGGTTTGCTATGAGGCCGGTGCCTGCCATTGGGTCCCCAAGGTCAAGAGAGGATGGGTTAGGAGTCTGTGTCCTCAGAAAGGGGGTGGAGGATGGAACATGCTCCTTGACGCCTCAAAACCTTGATTTTAGAAATAGTCATACACACACCCCACACTTCTCCACCTTGAAACTCAGGAGGACAAATACAGTCTCATTCAGCCAGGACTGAAGTGATCCCAAAAAGTGGGTTCAGAGGCCATCAGAGAAAAAGAAAGGTCCACAGAGATGGTTTGGGCTGGAGGCTCTCACACAGTTTGGTCCTCGTTGGCTGAGGTTGGCTGGTAGAGATAGCATTCAGGAAGGGGCGTTACATGAACAGAAAGCGGAGTCAGGGCCACCCCAGGGGAGTGAGCAGCACAGTCACTCGAGTTGTCGGGAATGTGAAGGGGGGCCAGGAAGACAGGGCGGGAGGAGTCCGAGGAGCCAGGGGGTTGTCCCTGAGGAATCACAGCAAGATGCTCTCAGGGCCAGGGATCTGTGCCCTTAGAAGTCCTCAGTTGCCAGCGGGGCCCTCCTTACCTTCCCCAGCCTGGGCCGCTCGGTGACTTTAGGTCCCCAGGGAGGGGCTGTGCCCGGGCCTTTGCCGTCCGTCCATGTGCAGGCACAGCTAGCGGCTTTCGCAGGGAGCCCTTTGCACTGACAAGACCCCCTCACTCTTTCCATCTCCCAGAGGGGGACAGGGCACTGATGGCACCTCCACAAATGAGCAGTGTCACCCACTAGGGGTGCGGCTAGAACTTTAGCCCTGGCCAGAGACACTCCATGAGGTCCCCGGGTGTCTGTATCCATTCTTGGCCGTTCCCTCTTTGCTTCCCTCCCTGGATGGCAGCGGGCACAGGAGGGTACGGGGGCTCTCCATGGCTGCTCGCCCAGGCCCAAGTGGAGTCTGACACTGGGAACTGGAGCCACACGGGGAGCCTCCCACATGCCTGCCAGGAGGCCAGTGCCAGAGCGGATGGCCTGACCCAGTCTCCTGTCAGGAGGAGGCTGAGCCCCTTCACAGGGAGCAGCTGAGTGAGCTGAGTGTTGTCGCCACCAGGGACCCTGCAGACCAAGTTTAAAAATGCTCAGAAGCCTGTAGTTTGTTATTTTACATGTAGTTTGGTGGTTTTTGCAGACAAACTGTTTCCTCACATGGGAGGGAGTCGGTTAGTACAAAACCAGAATTTATAAGGATTAGGGGAGAGAAAATCATCAGACAGCCTGGGATCAGTGAATATTGTCTGTGATATTTTGCTGGGTAAACTGATTAGCTGGCAGCTAGCAGAGAAATCAGTCTGGACATCGTATCCTTGAGTAGGCCAACTAGGGGGTCAACTAAAAGAACCCTAAAGGTTTATGGGTTCTCCAGAAAACCCTGAGATCTATACCATTTGTCCAGTTGGATGTGTCATTAGTAACCTTTCTGACCCGTTTTCTGGGTGAGGTGGGGCGGGGATACGGGATGGAGCTGAGAGGAGGTGTCTTAGCTGCCTTCTT